>SJYW01018246.1:795662-809688 GCA_006410735.1 Raphicerus campestris
TTTTTTTTTTCCTGTATTTAATTTAGCTTATACGTCTTAATTACTAAAATGTTAGATTTGTCACATAAAAGTTAGTTTTATTCAGTAATTATGTATATGTTATATTGTTTTTCTCACTGATTTGTATCTTTATATTTTAATATTAACTCTTCATTTTCATAAAGGTGGCAAATGTTTCTCGTTTTTCCATTTACCTCTTAGTTGCAATAATTTGTTTAGGGGATAGAGGTTGTTAATGATTATATAGTCTAATGGGTTGATCTTTTTATTTGTGGGTTTTTTTATTTGCTTTTTGTTTGTAAGAACATTATACATTCAAAGATCAAAAGAAATTCACTTGCAATTTGTAAGTTTTCTCTTATAGTTTTCTATTAGTAAAATTTAATTGCTTAATTAATCTGGAACTAACTGGGGCCCTGTGAATTGAGGCTTTGCCATTTCTTATCTCTTTATCCTGATTTATTTTCTTCAGAGTGCCTATCACTGCCTGCTGTTATCTTATTCGCTTTCTCTTATTGTCACTAAACCGTTTGATGCTGGAGGCAGAGCTTTTGTCTCTTTGGCCCACTGCTGTATCCACAGTGACTGAAATGGTGCTTAGTCACATATGTGATCCCCCAAAAGTATTTGTTGAATGGATGAATGTTGTATAAAATAATTATTTTGTAAAAATAGCTTATTCTTCCTGAAATTTCCCACAGAAAACAAAATTTCATCATTATGGTTATTGTAGTTGAACTGGACCAAGCTTTTGAAAGTAACTTTTCATTAGCATAACTCAAATCAGCAGAATTGACAATAATCTCATTTCATAGATGAGCTGACCAAGTTGGGAAATGAAGACCAACTCGTCACACTTGAACTCAGAATTCTTGGTCCCTATTTTCATTTAGCAATTTCAATCATTTATAGAAGAGACAAAAGACTATCAGAAAGCAAATGATCATGTGAAAAGAAGTAGAACCACTTTTTTACTTTTCACTTCACATTTCTGAGAGTAATAAATTTTATATGCCAACTGTTTATCCCTATTAGAGTCTTTGAAACCAACATTCAAAATATATTTTTGGTGTGTCATAAAATTTTTTTTTCAAATTTTTGTGTAAAAATAACTTAATTATACCAATTAAAACTTAATTATATGATTAAAGCTTAATTATGCCAATTTTGTTCATAACTGTACATAAACTCAATGAATTTGTGAGCTTTTCCCCTCCTCTAGAGGATGAAAAATTATACATGTTTCATTCAAAACACCAAAGCAGTTTCTCTAAACTGTTCTTTTTCAATATTATAATACAAAATATCACCAAGCCTTAAAAAATGGGATAGAATAAACATTTCAGATTGCTAAAGGAGTCTTTGCTTCCATGAGAAAATAGTCCACTTTTGCAAGGGATATAGATACTTTGTATTACAATAAACAGAGTTTATGTTCCAAAAGATAATCAAGCATAAACTTTAGATTTCTACATCTTTCAAAATTACTCTCCACATCCAAATTCGCCCAGGAATTTTTATTCATTTTTACCAAATGTTAAGTGAAGTTGTAATTCTATGGAAGAATACATGGGGATGAACTCATTGTTAGGAATTACTTAAACAGCAAGTGAAAGGCAAATAAATCTCTCTGTATTTCCTTAGTTATTTTTTAGCAAGTTTTATTTCATTTAGTGTTTTAAACAGTATTCTCCTGGAGACCACAAAATATGTTCTTTTTAAGAGACAAATATTGTTTTACTCTGTGGCGTGACTTAGCCATTCTTTCTGAAAAATACCTTTATATCTGTCATCCAAGTCATTGCACATTACTTTAAGACATTTGTTTCTTAGAATACTAAATTATGTATTTTTATCCTTACTTCCATGCTCCTTTTCTTTCCTTACCTGAAAGTGCATTGTACCCTGCGAAGAAAATGAAACGCCTTAACTTTTCCTGAAATAAACTTCTTAACTTTATCTTCCCTTTGGATGAGCCAAAATGCAGAACATTTTTGTTTACTCACTTACATGTTTGTTTCTCCGTGGCGGCATAGAGGGAAAAACAGGGATACAGTGTAAACAGCTCTGCCTCGGAACTAAGGTTCTTCGGCTATCAGTACTTCCGACATCTTCCGCCACTGCTTCCGACATCTATCAATATAGTTCTTGAATATTGGCTATATGCCAGTTGCTGTGATAAATTTCCTTCTATTCTTTCATCAAATCCCTTCAGAAACCATTTTACAGATAAGGAGCCTGAAGTTCCAGGAAATTAAGTGATTTTTCCAGGATGCCTAGCCTTGCAAGCAGCAGTGCTGTGGTTAGAAACTGGGGCTTTCTGCTGTAGACTCAGCACGATGCTCAGCGGCACTGCCTTCTCTGTGCCTCAGTGGCTCAGCTGTACAGGAGAGAGTCTCTGTAGGTTTTAGGTTCGAGTTTTGTTGAGCCTCCAAATTCCTTTTGCCAAGGAACAGAAACATGAGATAAAAGCTCATTACTACGGTAGAAGCAGGGGAAGGCAGTCCCAAAGTCTTCCCTCTCGCCCTTCCCTGAGGCTCAGGAGCCAACTCTCCAGAACCCTAGGACTTCTTAGAATATTATTTGAAGACCCTGGCTACTCTAGCTACCTTCAGAGTATTTTCTGGCCTTACAAGTTCCTGGTTAATGGAAGAAACTCGTATTTTTTAAAAAATTAGAAGTAGTAACAGATTCACTTAAAGAAGAAGCAGTCTGGTTCCCTATTCCATTTCCCTTAGATTTCCTCCTCTGAGACGATTAAGTGTTTTAATACATAAGGCAATGGCACTCCACTCCAGGACTCTTGCCTGGAGAATCCCATGGATGGAGGAGCCTGGTGGGCCGCAGTCCATGGGGTCGCACAGAGTCGGACATGACTGAGCGACTTCATTTTGACTTTTCACTTTCATGCATTGGAGAAGGAATCGGCAACCCACTCCAGTATTCTTGCCCTGAGAATCCCAGGGACAGGGAGCCTGATGGGCTGCTGTCTATGGGGTTGCACAGAGTCGGACACGACTGAAGCGACTCAGCAGCGCACACGTACGAAGAGACTACGTTAACATTTTAAGTAGTAGCTTCTCATTTCTCTTTCTTAGAACAGAACAAACATAAGCATCATTCATGGATCATAAAAAATAAGGATATAAATGAGTATAAATATGAACTTTTGATCATAAGTAAGTAAGTTGTGCCTCTTATTTCTCATTGTTTTACTGAAGTTCATGTTTGCTGGTGGCAACACTTTGCAAGAATATAAGACATTAAAACTAAATGAGTGGATGAAATCCTTTCATTTATTTACAATTTATTCTACTCCTGTAACAGCACGTCCATCACAGTCTTGAGTTTTAGTTCTCTGCTTGCCAACCTGATTGGAAAACATGGCAAAGAACAAGATGCTTCCAAAAGCAGCTGCAGAAACACGTGCTGTGAGTAGACGTGAAAAATTCAACTCCGCAAGTATGAGCTGAGCACCTATTATGTGCAGTCACTATGATAGGAGCTTGCTAGGGCCAGGAGATCCAAAATCAGGGTCTCTGTTCCCAGGGGAAATTCCACATGCTGCAGCAGCCACATTAACCATGAGTAAGTACCCAAATGAAGTGAAGTGAAGTCGCTCAGTCGTGTCCGACTCTTTGCGACCCCGTGAACTGTAGCCCACTGGCTCCTCTGTCCTTGGGATTCTCCAGGCAAGAATACTGGAGTGGGTTGCCATTTCCTTCTCCAGGGGAACTTCCCGACCCAGGGATCGAACCCAGGTCTCCCACATTGCAAGCAGACGCTTTAAAGTCTGAGCCACCAGGGAAGCCCCAAAGTGCTTGCCAAAAATGATAGCCAAGAGGTGGAGAGGGTGATCAACTTCGAATAGCAGATTCTTGGATTACATTTGAACTTGACCTAAAGGTCAAGTGAATGTGGAAGGACTGCTAAGGTTGAAGGCCTTTATTTATAAGTTTGCCCTTCCCAGGTGGCACTAATGTTAAAGGACTCATCTGTCAATGCAGGAAACAAGAGACAGGGTCAATCGCTGGACCAGAAGGATTCCCTGGAGGGAGGCATGGCAACCCCCTCCAGTATTCTTGTCTGGAGAATCCAGTGGTCAGAGAAGCCTGGCAGGCCACACTCCATGGCGTTGCTTGGCCACGGTCTCAGTTTTCATTGCAGCACAATGCCATCATGTACTGCTCTAATCATTCCTAGAAACATTGTCCTTGAGATGGCTCAAATCTGCTTCCTCTCCTCCATGCGTCCCCCTTCTGTGTGTTCACATTCCTTCCCATTTGAATGACCAAAATAGGGCTCTAGATGTTCCTACCACTTCTAGGGCTTCCTGCTTATTTTCCAATATATTCTCCCCATCAAAGAGCCACTCAAAGAACTTTCAAAAAGTGAACATCTGATTATATCATCCTTCAGATTTTACTAGCTTTTCATTGCCATCACACACACAAAAATCCAAACCCTGTATGGCATAGCTTGTCTGATGTTTTATCCCATCCCTAAATGACTTTTAAACTTATTTCTTGAAGTTCCTCAACTTACACTATGTTAAACTTGCACAAAACTGCACTCAAGGATTTCAATGATTCATGCTGCTCTAGATCTTTGCTCTTTCACTCCACTCCTTTACTGACCAACTCATTTGTCTCTTGGGTCCTTGTTTGGATGTTGCTTGATCTTAAAGGCCTTCTCTGACCCCACACCTAGATGAATTCTCTTTCTATGAATTCCCACAGCCCCCTAAAATTATCACGATTGCAGTCAAATTGCTCTGTGTTATATTTGCTTGTTTGTCTATGTCAGACTAGAACTGTGCTCTGTGAAAGATGAAAGGAAGAAGGAAGGAAAGCAAGAATTTAGGAAGTAGAAATGAGAGTCATCCCACCTTATTCAGATGCTTTAACCTCTGAGCCACCAGGGAAGCCCATTCAGAAGGCAATGCGGGAATAATATAGCAGCAGTAGATGCTACATGAATGCACATCTGATTAAAAAAAAACAAACACCCTCCTGTGGAGAAATATATTTCATTGGAAATTAGTTGTTAGGTCAGACTTTACATTAAAGGGTTGAGAGTGAAATAAAGGTAGATATGTCTATATGTGTTGGTTTCCCTGCTAGCTCAGTTGGTAAAGAATCTCCTACAAGCAGGAAACCTAGGTTCGATCCTTGGATGGGGAAAATCCCCTGGAGAAGAAAATGGCAACCCACTCCAGTGTTCTTTCCTGGGAAATCCCTTGGACAGAGGAGCCTGGAGGGCTACAGTCCATGGGGTCACAGAGTCAGACACGACTGAGGCAGCTAAACCACCACCATGTCTATATGTATAGCAGTAAAAATTTGCCTTTAATGTCTTATCTAGACCTTATGCTGCAACATAGTATATCTCCCCAAGAATAAATTTCCCAGACCCAATAGAGAACACTATGTGGAATGGCCCCTTGGCATAAGGGTTTCCCCTGCCTGCCAATGCAGAAAACGTGAGACAAAGGTTCTGATCCCTGATTGGGAAGTTCCCCTGGAGGACTGCATGGCAACCCACTCCAGCATTCTTGCCTGGAGAAACCCACGGACAGAACAGCCTGGGCTCTGAACACTGAACAAATTGAGGAAAAGGTATTTGTTTTTGGAGTATGTGCTGACATTAGATACAGTTGGTAGAAAAAATGAGACATTTATACCCAAGAGAAACAAACTTGAAACTTAGATTAAGACCTGTCTTCTGCTGCTGCTGCTAAGTCATTTCAGTCCTGTCTGACTTTGTGCGACCCCATAGACGGTAGCCCACCAGGTACCCCCGTCCCTGGGATTCTCCAGGCAAGAACACTGGAGTAGGGTGCCATTTCCTCCAGTGCATGAAAGTGAAACGTGAAAGTGAAGTTGCTGAGTCGTGTCCGACCCTCAGCGACCACATGGACTACAGCCTACCAGGCTCTTCCGTCCATAGACTTTTNAAGAACACTGGAGTAGGGTGCCATTTCCTCCAGTGCATGAAAGTGAAACGTGAAAGTGAAGTTGCTGAGTCGTGTCCGACCCTCAGCGACCACATGGACTACAGCCTACCAGGCTCTTCTGTCCATAGACTTTTCCAGGCAAGAGTACTGGAGTGGGGTGCCATTGCCTTCTCTGAAGACCTGTCCAACGTGAAGCTCAAATCCCTAACTGGGCGGTGGGGTATTTTCAAAAGTGTTAATATTTTAAGAAAATATTGAGAAACATCCACTCTTGGAGCTTTATTCACTGAGTAGGACTGAATTTAGTAGAGTGTATCATCAACCATCAAGCAGATATTATTTTTTTAAAGAATCTTTCTTTTAAAATATTTGAGCACCACCATTGCTCTTTTCTTCATAGCATTTGCCTAAATTCTATGATCTTTTATTGGTATCTTTTAGCATCTAGGATTCTAGGCCTACATTAACAAGAGGTTTGTGCTAGCTCCTGACAGATTTTATTATGTAATGTTTTTTTAACTACTCAGTGGCTTCAGCTTGACTAGAATCTTAGCAACCTCTCCCTGTCTCAATCGGCAATGCCTTTCATCAAGAATAAGGACATTAAGGGAGTAAAAAAAAAAAAAGAAAAGAAAAAAAGAAATGAAACATGTGTTTTAAGAGATTTGAATAAGATATTTTAGTAAGTCAATTTCATGTCACCATCTTGAAAATTTACAACANTCAGATGTGTATAAGAGACAGCATTAAGGGAGTAAAAAAAAAAAAAGAAAAGAAAAAAAGAAATGAAACATGTGTTTTAAGAGATTTGAATAAGATATTTTAGTAAGTCAATTTCATGTCACCATCTTGAAAATTTACAACAGTCAGCAATGTAAACATGCACTTCACAAACGCCAGCAGCTTGCAGACTGCAAAGTTCATCTACTCATTCAGTGAGGCAGATGTTTCATTTAATACTCTTCATACTATAGATTAGGATTATTTTTTTCTTTTCCTCTTTTTTTTTTTTTGAAAGGAGTGGGGGAAAAAAATTCCCTGACATGCTACTAATATCATCTCACACTGCAGGCCAGATGGCAAAAATGCAAAGGCTGCAGCTTGGTTTATGTACTATATTGTGGGGGGAAAGGAATTTTGTTTCAGAATAAGTTTCAGCTTGATCATTTGTTACTCTAATCTAAACATGAGTCAATGAGTAAAGTAGTACCAGCCAAACTTCAAAAAGTTCTTGAGAGTAAGTGCTTTAAAATGCAATACATCTGGAAAAAGTGCCTTCCAGCAACTCAACCTACCACATCTGGAAGAAACGGAGCATAAGACTTGGATGGCTGCTTTAGTGTGAACTCTTTACAGAGACACTTGGTCAAAAAAATATTATGTTGTACTTTGGTCACTTTTTTTTTTTCCTGACCCAGCTTGGGGAATCTTAAGCTCCCAACCAGGGATAGAACTTACAGCCCCTATAGTCGTAGCATGGATTCTTAGCCACTGGGCCACCAGGGAATTTCTCCTGTCACTTTTCTTCATGGAAAATTTGGAAACGCTTCCTCCTTCTGTTTATAACATTGTTTGCCTNGGTCAAAAAAATATTATGTTGTACTTTGGTCACTTTTTTTTTTTTCCTGACCCCATCCTGGAGCTTGGGGAATCTTAAGCTCCCAACCAGGGATAGAACTTACACCCCCTATAGTCGTAGCATGGATTCTTAGCCACTGGGCCACTAGGGAATTTCTCCTGTCACTTTTCTTCATGGAAAACTTGGAAACGCTTCCTCCTTCTGTTTATAACATTGTTTGCCTCACTGGCATTTAGTGTTATGACTAGCTTTAGAGTTACATCCATTTATCTGCATCTGTCGTTTTTACTGGTCAGTCATTCAGTGGTATCCAATTCTTTGCAACCCCATGGACTGCAGCACAACATGCTTCCATGTCCCTCACCATCTTTCAGGGTTTGCCCAAACTCATGTCCATTAAGCCGGTGATGCCATCCAACTTGGAGAAAGCAATGGAACCCCATTCCAGTACTCTTGCCTGGAAAATCCCATGGACAGAGGAGCCTGGTAGGCTGCAGTCCATGGAGTTGCTAAGAGTTGGACACGACTGAGTGACTTCACTATCACTTTTCAGTTTCTTGCATTGGAGAAGGAAATGGCAACCCACTCTAGTATTCTTGCCTGGAGAATCCCAGGGACGGGGGAGCCTGGTGGGCTGCTGTCTATGGGGTCACACAGAGTCAGACACGACTGAAGTGACAGCAGCAGCAGCCATCCAACCAGCTCATCCTCTGTCAGCCCCTTCTCTTCTTGACTTAAATCTTTCCCAGCATCAGGGTCTTTTCTAATGAGTCATCTCTTCACATCAGATGATGAAAGTACTGGAGCTTTAGCTTCAGCATCAGTCCTTCCAATGAATATTCAAGGTTGATTTCTTTTAGGATTTATTGGTGTGATCTCCTCGTTGTCCAACGGACTCTCAAAAGTCTTTTCCAGCACCACAGTTCAAAAGCATTAATTTTTTTAGTACTCAGCCTTCTTTAAGGTCCAGCTCTCACAACCGTACATGACTAATGGAAAAACCAAAGCTTTGACTATACGGACATTTGTTGGTAAAGTAATGTCTCTGCTCCTTAATTCGCTATCTAGGTTGGTCATAGCTTTTCTTCCAAAGAGCAATCGCCTTTTAATTTCATGGCTGCAGTCACCATTCACAGAGATTTGAAGTCAAGAAAATAAACTCTGTCACTCGTTCCTCATCTTTTTACCATGAAGTGATGGAAACAGATGCCACAATTTTAGTTTTTTGAATGCTGAGTTGTAAGCCAAGTTTTTCACTCTATTCTTTCACTATCATCAAGAGTTCCTCTTGGCTTGTCATCTTTAGTTCTTCTTGGCTTTCTGCCATAAGGGTGGTGTCATCTGCATGTCTGAGGTTGTTGGTAGTCTCCCTGCAATCTTGATTCCAGCTGGTGCTTCATCCAGTGCAGCATTTCTCATGATTTACTCTGCTTATAAGTTAAGTAAATAGGGTTACAATATACAGCCTTGATGAACTCCTTTCCCAATTTGGAGCCAGTCTGTTGTTCCATATCTGGTTCTAACGGTTGTTTCTTGACCTGCATACATGTTTCTAAGGAGGCAGGTAAGATGATCTGGTATTCCCATCTCTAAGAATTTTCCACTGTTTGTTGTGATCAGCACAGTCAAAGTCTTTAACATAGTCAATGAAACAGAAGAGNCTATGGGGTCACACAGAGTCGGACACGACTGAAGTGACAGCAGCAGCAGCCATCCAACCAGCTCATCCTCTGTCAGCCCCTTCTCTTCTTGACTTAAATCTTTCCCAGCATCAGGGTCTTTTCTAGTGAGTCATCTCTTCGCATCAGATGATGAAAGTACTGGAGCTTTAGCTTCAGCATCAGTCCTTCCAATGAATATTCAAGGTCGATTTCTTTTAGGATTTACTGGTGTGATCTCCTCTTTGTCCAACGGACTCTCAAAAGTCTTTTCCAGCACCACAGTTCAAAAGCATTAATTTTTTTAGTACTCAGCCTTCTTTAAGGTCCAGCTCTCACAACCGTACATGACTAATGGAAAAACCAAAGCTTTGACTATACGGACATTTGTTGGTAAAGTAATGTCTCTGCTCCTTAATTCGCTATCTAGGTTGGTCATAGCTTTTCTTCCAAAGAGCAATCGCCTTTTAATTTCATGGCTGCAGTCACCATTCACAGAGATTTGAAGTCAAGAAAATAAACTCTGTCACTCGTTCCTCATCTTTTTACCATGAAGTGATGGAAACAGATGCCACAATTTTAGTTTTTTGAATGCTGAGTTGTAAGCCAAGTTTTTCACTCTATTCTTTCACTATCATCAAGAGTTCCTCTTGGCTTGTCATCTTTAGTTCTTCTTGGCTTTCTGCCATAAGGGTGGTGTCATCTGCATGTCTGAGGTTGTTGGTAGTCTCCCTGCAATCTTGATTCCAGCTTGTGCTTCATCCAGTGCAGCATTTCTCATGATTTACTCTGCATATAAGTTAAGTAAATAGGGTTACAATATACAGCCTTGATGAACTCCTTTCCCAATTTGGAGCCAGTCTGTTGTTCCATATCTGGTTCTAACGGTTGTTTCTTGACCTGCATACATGTTTCTAAGGAGGCAGGTAAGATGATCTGGTATTCCCATCTCTAAGAATTTTCCACTGTTTGTTGTGATCAGCACAGTCAAAGTCTTTAACATAGTCAATGAAACAGAAGAGGATGTTTTTCTGGAATTCTCTTGCTTTTTCTATGATCCAATAGATGTTGGCAATTTACCTCTCATTCCTCTGCCTTTTCTACATCCAGCTTGTACATCTGGAATTTCTTGGTTCACATACTGTTGAAGCCTGGCTTGGAGAATTTTGAGCATGATCTTGCTCATGTAAAATGAAAGCAACTGTGCGGTAGTTGGAACATTCACTGGCATTGCCCCGCTTTGGGATTGGAATGAAAACTGACCTTTTTCAGCCCTATGGCCACTGTTGAGTTTTACAGATTTGCTAGCATGTTGAGTGCATCACTTTAACAGCATCTTTTAGGATTTGAGATAGCTCAGCTGGAATTCCATCACCTCCACTAGCTTCATTTGTAGTGATGCTTTCTAAGCCCCACTTAACTTCACACTCCAGGATGTCTGACTCTCAGTGAGTGGCCATACCATTGTGATTATTCAGGATATGAAGATCTTTTTTGTATATTTCTTCTGTGTATTCTTGCCACCTCTTCTTAATCTCTTCTGCTTCTTTAAGGTCCATATTGTTTCTCCTCTCTATTGTGTCCATCTTTGTATGAAAATTTCCCTTGGTATCTCTGATTTTCTTGACAAGAACTCTAGTCTTTCCCATTTTATTGTTTTCCTCTGTTTCTTTGCATTTTTCACTTAGGAAGGCTTTCTTATCTTTCCTTACTATTCTTTGGAACTCTGTATTCAGATAGGTATATCTTTCCCTTTCTCCTGTGCCTTTAATTTTTCTTCTTTTCTCAGCTATTTGTAAGGCCTCCTCAGACAATCATTTCACCTTTCTGCATTTCTTTTTCTTGGGGATAGTTTTGATCACCGCTTTCTATATAGTGTTACAAACCTCTGTCCAAAGTTCTTCTGGCACTCTATTAGATCTAATCCCTTGAATCATTTTTCTCTTCCACTGTATAATATTTAGGGATTTTATTTAGGTCATACATGAATGGCTTAGTGTTTTTCGCTACTTTCTTCCATTTAACTTTGAATTTTGCAATATGGAGCTCATGATCTAAGCCACAGTCAGCTCCAGGTCTTGTTTTTTGCTGACTGTGTAGAATTTCTCCTTCTTTGGCTACAAAGACTATAATCAACCTGATTTCAGTATTGACCATCTTGTGATGTCCATGCCTAGAGTCATCTCTTGTGTTTCTAGAAGAAGGTATTTGCTATGACCAGTGCACTCTCTTAGCAAAACTCTGTTAGCCTTTGTCCTGCTTCATTTTGTACTCCAAGGCCAAACTTGACTGTTACTCTAGGTATCTCTTAACTTCCTACTTTTGCATTCCAGTCCCCTGTGATGAAAAGGAGTTTTTTTCTTTTTTGATGTTAGTTCTAGGTCTTCTTGTGGTTAAAAATGATAATTAATTTTACAGACTAAAAAGCTAGTTGTTAAGCTCCTAGTTCATTAAACATTGATACTTGAAGGGACCAGCTCCACTTCTTATCTTCAGGGTTAAATTCAGAGCAAAATTCAGAGTTAAATTGAAGAAAGTAAGGAAAACCACTAAGCCCCTATGACCTAAATCAAATCCCTTACTATTCCAGAGTGGAAATAACAAAAAGGTTCAAGGGATTAGACCTGATAGACAGAATGCCTGAAGAACTATGGACAAAGGTTTGTAACATTGTATANAAGTAAGGAAAACCACTAAGCCCCTATGACCTAAATCAAATCCCTTACTATTCCAGAGTGGAAATAACAAAAAGGTTCAAGGGATTAGACCTGATAGACAGAATGCCTGAAGAACTATGGACAAAGATTTGTAACATTGTATAGGGATGGTGATCAAAACTATCCCCAAGAAGAGGAAATGCAAAAAGGCAAAATGGTTGTCTGGGGAGGCCTTACCAATTGGGAGATACCTATTATAAGTGTAGTCTACAGAAGCCTAGAAGGGATAAAAGTCTGGCAGTATGTGCCATCTCTGGCAGATTGGAAAGTAAAAGAGACAGAAAGCAATCTTTTCTTTTACTTGTAGTCCAGTATGGCCCTGAAACTCTACAGCTTTTCATCAGATTTTTAAATGGACCCCTGACTCTAATAAGCTTGAGACTAAACAAAAGCCTACTTGGAGAAAGCAAGGGAGTTCCAGAAAAACAGCTACTGCTGCTTCTTTGACTATGCTAAAGCTTTTAAATATGTGGCTCACAACAAACTGTGGACAGTTATTAAAGAGATGAGAATAACAGAGCACCTTATTTGTCTCCTGAGAAACCTGTATATGGTCAAGAACAACAGTTAGAACCAGTTATGGAACAAAGGACTGAATCAAAATTGGGAAAGGAGTATGACAAAGCTATGTATTGTCATGCTGCTTTTTAAACTTAAATACAGAGTACATTGTCAGGGAATGTTTACCAGTGTGATTCCTGTGTGCTGTTTCCTATCTCCCTTGAGCCCTCTGTTCCTTATCAGTTCCTAATAGGAGCAAGCAGAGTGGCAAGCCACTCCCAGGACTGAGATCAAAGAGATGGGATTCTTGCATAGGATTTCCTTCATTAACTTTTCCATATGGTGAAAGGGATTATCTACAACCCTCTTTTGATATGGATTGTCTTTTGGCTTTATGGCATCTATTACTCCTCTATTACTCCCACGTCCAAGGTAAGAGAAACCCAAGTAAGATGGTAGGTGTTGTGAGAGGCAGCAGAGGGCAGACACAGAAACCATAATTCACAGAAAACTAGTCAATCTAATCACAGGGACCACAGCCTTGTCTAACTCAGTGAAACTAAGCCATGCCATGTGGGGCCACCCAAGATGGGCGGGTCATGGTGGAGAGTTGTGACAGAATGTGGTCCACTGGAGAAGGGAATGGCAAGCCGCTACAGTATTCTTGCCTTGAGAACCCCATGAACAGTATGAAAAGACAAAATGATAGGATACTGAAAGAGGAACTCCCCAGGCCAGGAGGTGCCCAATATGCCACTGGAGATCAGTGGAAAAACCGATCCAGAAAGAATAAAGGGATGGAGCCAAACCAAAAACAATACCCAGTTGTGGATGTGACTGGTGATAGAAGCAAGCTCCAATGCTGTAAAAAGCAATATTGCATAGGAACCTGGAATGTCAGGTCCATGGATCAAGGTGAATTGGAAGTGGTCAAACAGGAGATAGCAAGAGTGAATGCTGACATTCTAGGAATCAGCGAACTAAAATGGACTGGAATGGGTGAATTTAACTCAGATAACCATTATATCTACTACTGTGGACAGGAGTCCCTTAGAAGAAATGGAGTAGCCATCATAGTCAACAAAAGAGTCTGAAATGCAGTACTTGGATACAGTCTCAAAAATGACGAAATGATCTCTGTTCATTTCCAAGGCAAACCATTCAATATCACAATAATCCAAGTTTATGCCCCAACCAGTAACGCTGAAGAAGCTGAAGTTGAATGGTTCTATGAAGACCTATAAGACCATTTAGAACTAACACCCCCCAAAAATGTTCTTTTTATTATCACCCTGCTTATTTAACTTATATGCAGAGTACATTATGAGAAACACTGGGCTGGAAGAATCACAAGCTGGAATCCAGATTGCCAGGAGAAATATCAATAACCTCAGATATGCAGATGACACCACCCATATGGCAGAAAATGAAGAGGAGCTAAAAAGCCTCTTGATGAAAGTGAAAGAGGAGAGCGAAAAAGTTGGCTTAAAGCTCAACATTCAGAAAACTAAGATCACGGCATCCAGCCCCATCACTTGATGGGAAATAGATGGGGAAACAGTGGAAACAGTGTCAGACTTATTTTGGGGGGCTCCAAAATCACTGCAGATGGTGA
>SJYW01018246.1:823256-920842 GCA_006410735.1 Raphicerus campestris
CTTACTCCTTGGAAGAAAAGTTATGACCAACCTAGACAGCATATTCAAAAGCAGAGACATTACTTTGCCGACTAAGGTCCATCTAGTCAAGGCTATGGTTTTTCATGTGGTCATGTATGGATGTGAGAGTTGGACTGTGAAGAAGGCTGAGCGCGCAAGAATTGATGCTTTTGAACTGTGGTGTTGGAGAGTCCCTTGGACTGCAAGGAGATCCAACCAGTCCATTCTGAAGGAGATCAGCCCTGGGATTTCTTTGGAAGGAATGATGCTAAAGCTGAAACTCTAGTACTTTGGCCACCTCATGCGAAGAGTTGACTCATTGGAAAAGACTGTGATGCTGGGAGGGATTGAGGGCAGGAGGAGAAGGGGATGACCGAGGATGAGATGGCTGGATGGCATCATGGACTCGATGGACGTGAGTCTGAGTGAACTCCGAGAGATGGTGATGGACAGGGAGGCCTGGCGTGCTGCCATTCATGGGGTTGCAAAGAGTCAGACACGACTGAGCGACTGAACTGAACTGAACTACCAGAGCGGGAGCAAAGGCATTTGAGGACACAGGCCTTAGATGGAAAATCAGGAATAGGACTGGTTTCAAGACATCACGGCCTTTACTGGGAAGTGCGTGTAACACACAAACTCTCATGGCTTTAGGCGAACCTGGACTCCAGCAGTTCTAGGCTCTGTTCTCCTCACACAGTGGTTTATACAGACCCTGGGAAAAAAGCAAGCAGAATGCTCAAATTTTTTCCCCCAGATTACAGTTCTAGTTAATCCAGTTAGCACAGCACCACTTATCTGACATCTCTATATATTCAGTAACAAACCCCAAGGACTAGGCTATTCTAGGACTTCTATACACCCCTCCATTAACAGGACTGGCTCTGTGACCTTGTATGATCATTTCTCTTTTCTGAGTTCTAAAACAATGGAATCAGGTGCTGCAAAGATGACTATTGCTGTACTGATGTATCTTTCCATGTGACCCAATACTTTAGATGTAAGGATTTAGAAAAATACTTGATATAGCTGAATGTTTCTTTAAGATTAATAATAAAAAATCAGCACTCCTACACTGGAAACTTGAGTGCCAAGGGATAAGTGGTATCTAATAATTAATAAAAAGTGGTTGTGAAGCATTTTGCAAACATAAAATGCGAGATAATTTATAAATATTTAAATAGTTATTAAATTTAATATGAATATTACATAGATTCCATTTTGATTTTCTATGCCACTTTATTGCCTCAGAGTGCTTCACTGATATTAATTATGTTACTGTTGGTGTTATTGCTGTTAATTGTATGGTTTCTGGAGGGGTATATCCCAGGTAAAGAAGAGAGGAAAACGGGTGAATAAATTAATTGTAGGATTTTATTGCTGGAAGGAGTTATTCTCTTCTGTTGCAGTATATTTGAGGTTTGTCAGTTGATTGCCTGGTTCATAAATTTCTGTCGTTACTTAGATCTGGTTTTGACTTTGCTTTTTCTGATCTTCTTTGCTGAATTATAAACTCCTCCTAGTCACACGCCACTTTATTCAGCTTTGCATTCTTCCAAAGCTTCTTAGTGCAATGTCAACCAGACTGCTTAAAAAAAAAAATACTTGCTAAACCTTGAAAGAGAAGGCTAACACAGTAAATGCTCACACGTCCTAGTGGTTCCACTTCATAACTCAGGCAATGTTCACACATTCTCAAGGAGGCAAATTGTCCCATTTAAGAGATGAAGAAATTGATACCATGGCTGACCAAGGAGAGTTCAAAAATGTACCCACCCGGTAAGTGATGGCTCCAGCTCCATTTGATGCTAAAGTGCTTGCCTTTTCTCATCGTTTATTATCTCCATAGAAATTCATCAATTAATGAAGAAGTGGAGTTGGTGGGAACAGGAGTTTGTAAGGAATTATTTCATTTTAAAACATCATTCTCAACTGAGGGTTAGAAAAGGCTTTGGAAACAACAAAGGAAAGAAAGAGGAAGCAGCAATGAAGGAGAACGGGGAAACAATAGGTAGACCCTGCAAAGTAAGAAAACATTGAAATACAAGGAATGCTGTGAACCTTTGGCTGCAGAAAAGAAGACAGACCGGAAGTCACAGACCACCTCAAGGTAGTAACTTGCGCAGGGTGGGCAGGGAGGATCATCAGGAATGGGATTTACCTAATACCCTAGAAGCTTAGTTGTGGAGGTGTGGTGGAGTCTATAAGCAAAACCACAAAGCAAGCACAGGAGAAAGTAATTGGCTTTGCTGATAAGAGAGCTGGCTGCAGGTGGGCCCAGTGATAAGCAGAATGTATGATGCTGTGAAGCCTTGATTGGAATAGTTTAATAAAAGGATGTGACTCTTGCCAATTAGAAGCTAGGGGTAAAATATGATTCTGCTGCTAATTTTGCATCCAAGTAGAATTATACTGTGATCAGGCTAATAGAATGGCATTGAAAATCCATCAGCACTGCATGGGAGACCCACTACCTAGCAAGCAGCTGAACAGAAGCAGCAAAGCGTCACTATCTCCACCTGACCTGGCCCGGGAGCGGCTCATGCGAAAAACAAATGTGCAGAGGCAGCTTGAGAAGGGAAGGAGAGGATCCCCTAGGTACAAAGGAGGGCTTCCCAGGTGGCACAGTGGTAAAGAATCCACCTGCCAATGTAGGAGACATGGGTTCGATCCCTGAGTCGAGAAGATCCCCTGGAGAAAGAAACGGGAAGCCACTCCAGTATTCTTACCAGGAAAATTCCATGGATAGAGGAGCCTGGTGGGCTACAGTCCAGGGGATCACANATGGGTTCGATCCCTGAGTTGATAAGATCCCCTGGAGAAAGAAACGGGAAGCCACTCCAGTATTCTTACCAGGAAAATTCCATGGATAGAGGAGCCTAGTGGGCTACAGTCCAGGGGATCACAAAGAGTTGGACATGACTGAACACACACATGAGATGCACAGGAAAAGTGTGCAAGCCTCACCACCCAGTCCCAAAGAGTCGCTAGCCTGCTGGGAATTGGGTATCTCTGGATGCACTATACCCTGAGGAGCTTCTAGGGGAATCTAAGAGTGCTTCTTCCACACCTTGCCAAGTGTCTTGCCCTGCAGGAATCCCATGCCTATTGGAGGCCCCTCTGTGAAATGAGGTCCTAGTGTTTTAGACCAGGAAGGTCCTGCTGGAGATTTCTCTAACTAGGGTCAAGCTTCACTTCAACTCCAGTAATTGACAAAGAGAGCACGCAAAATATAGAGAGAAACTAGTGTCTGAGTGTACATATAAGTGATCCAACCTGATTTTAAAAGACAGACAGGATATTCTCTTCTCTTCTTTGGCACGAGTTATGATTCTCTTTTCTCCTGACTCCCACCACTTCTCTCTTCTGTACTGTCCACACTGGGACTTGGATTAAAAGCTGATTTACATCTGCTGTGTGTCCTAATTTCCCAAGAGCGTATGCATGAATTTACAACAAAGGAGCTCTCCTTTTATTTCCACGAAATGCAGTGCACGGTGTCATTCAGCAGCTAGTGACATGTCAGCTAGCAATAATAAGGCCTTGCCTTTTGAAATAATGTGTGAAGAGTCCATATTTAACTGTTCTTCCTATTCAAATGAATTCAGACATTGAGATCATACTGTCGGGCATCTGAACTCTTAAAGCACCGTGCAACCTGGGGTGCTATCCTGGTAGAGAATATCCACTGCCGTTTCTTTGAAACAGAAACTACTTAGCTGGTACAGAAAGAAAGATTAACTCGATACAAACCACACCCAACCCACAGGCCTCCTGAGGCTTTGTGCTGATACTGCTTTTCCAGTCTCATTCCTTAAGCCAGGCAAATACCATCCTAATTTCCACTCTAGTATTCAAATCCAAGTAGGTAAATTAACCCTGCTGTTTCTCCCAAGAGGTGATAATACTTGCTTGATTTGGAAATACCGAAGTGAAGACCTTCTCATCCATTAAACAAGAACACTGAATTTCTTCTTTCACATCTCAACAAAACTGAAAATAGAAAACTTTTCTTTCTTTCTTTTTTTTTTTTAAAATCAGAGAGCATGCTGATTGGTTCAGACTGTTTTTAGGTCAAGTAAGTTTACTAGCAACAGAGATGCCTGGCATAAGAGGACCATACTCAAATCCTTGAAGTGTTCTGACAAGGAACTAAATATTTGAGTCTCTATAATAATCTGATGCTGATGCTGCACGAAAATGGGGTGCAAAAGAATGATCATGTCCCACATCTCTGGCCAGTTCTTGGGAGGGGTTGCCAAGTGAAGGTCCTTAACTTTACGCAGAAAAGAATTTGAGAGCAAGCCATAGGCAAGTTTGTTTAGAGAGATACACATTCCATAGACAGAGTGTAGTCTGTCTCACAAGGTTAGAGTAGTCCTGAAATATAGGGTGGTCAATTTTTATGGGTAAGTTTACAGGGGAATGAGTGGAGGGAACAGTAACTATCTTGGAGCATTGGTGAGAGTTTCCAGGAACTGGATCACTGCCCACTTTTTGGCCTTTTGAGGTTGGCCTTGGAACTGTCATAGCCTCCATAGTCATGACACATCCATGTGTCATTCAGCATGTGCTATCATATCACAGTGAGTGTCTAATGGGCTCCAGGTCTACTAAAAATGGAATCTTCCACCATCTGGGCCTAGGAGGTTCTAACCAGTATTTCTGTACTATCTTCAACAGCTGTGTCATCCGGCTCACTTCCCTTCTGTCTCATTAATTTGTACTTTATTGATTCTGTAGCATAACTGACAAGAAAGCTAATATGGTTAGTTCAAGAGGTATAGTTGCTACAAAAATGCTTACTGAGTAAATGAATGAATTATAGTAATGCATAAAATAAATGTTGCTGCTGCTGCTGCTGCTAAGTCACTTCAGTCGTGTCCGACTCTGTGCGACCCCATAGACGGCAGCCCACCAGGCTCCCCCGTCCCTGGGATTCTCCAGGCAAGAACACTGGAGTGGGTCACCATTTCCTTCTCCAATGCATGAAAGTGAAAAGTGAAAGTGAAGTCGCTCAGTCATGTCCCACTCTATGCAACCCCATGAACTGCAGCCTACCAGGCTCCTCCATCCATAGGATTTTCCAGGCAAGAGTACTGGAGTGGGTTGCCATTGCCTTCTCCAAAAATAAATGTTAAAACAATACAATTCAAATGAGTACTCTTCCACATAATCTTCCCTCATACTTTATGGAAGTAATAATTGTAACCATTATCACTCTTGATAACTGANCACTCTATGCGACCCCATGAACTGCAGCCTACCAGGCTCCTCCATCCATAGGATTTTCCAGGCAAGAGTACTGGAGTGGGTTGCCATTGCCTTCTCCAAAAATAAATGTTAAAACAATACAATTCAAATGAGTACTCTTCCACATAATCTTCCCTCATACTTTATGGAAGTAATAATTGTAACCATTATCACTCTTGATAACTGATAATCCTTGATAACATGAGCATTCCTCCATATATATTTTCTAACATATATATAATAGATTTCTCAAAGACATGCATGATGTTATTCAGTCATGTGTGATTCTTTGCGGCCCTGTGGACTGTAGCCTGCCAGGCTTCTCTGTCCATGGGATTCTCCAAGCAAGAATATTGTAGTGGGTTGCCATGCCCTCCTGCAGATGACCCAGGGATTGAACCAGCATCTCCTGCAACACCTACATCTCAGACAGATTCTTTACCACTGAGCCCTCAGGGAAACCCCTCTCAAAAATATTTATGTCCTAATCCCTGGAACCTGTGAACTTTACATAGTAATAGAGATTTTGCAAATATGATTAAGTTAAGGATTTTTAGATGAGATTATCCCTGATTATCCCAGATGATCTGGATCTACCAAATTAATCTCAAGGGTCCTTAAAAGTGCAAGAGGGAGGCAAGAGAGCCAGAGTCAGGCAGGATTTTGAAGATGCTACACTGGTGCTTTTGAAGACAGAGGAAGGGACCACAAGTCAAGGAACTCAGGCAGCCTCAAGGACAGAACCGACACTCCTAACCCATCATATATTAGTCTCTAATGCATGATGGGTGCATGACCCATTGTACTAACATTCTTTTTCAGGAGTTATATTACTGAACTCAGGTTCAGCTCATCACTGCTCAAAAGCCAATAATTAAGAGGCAAGTGTCAGTAGAAAGGAAAGATGCTTTAGTCAGAAAGGCCAGCAGTCTGGGGAGAAGGTGGACTTACGTCTGGAGATCATCTCTGCAGATTCTGTTCAGTTATTACAGTTTTTAAAGGGAAGGTGAGGGAAGAGGATCTCAGTGAATCGTCCAGGCAGGAGGCTGGGTTCTGCACAGCTGTCTATCGTGTGCAAACTGGCTAACTCTTCGGATGTTATCTTCCCCAGGTGATCTGCCCACAGGACTGCTTAGGGGGGCTGCTGGGGGTTAGAAGGCTAATCATTCTTTCACTACTTCTTTCTTCATTATTACTTCTTTTTATCTAGGATAAGAATGGGCTTCCCTGGTGGCTCAGAGGTTAAAGTGTCTGCGTTGGGAAGGTCCCCTGGAGAAAGAAATGGCAACCCACTCCAGTATTCTTGCCTGGAGAATCCCATGGGCGGAGGAGCCTGGTGGGCTACAGTTCCACGGGGTCGCAAAGAGTCGGACAGGACTGAGTGACTTCACTTTCACTTTCAGGATAAGAATCAACAGGTTAGACAAGGCATGGTGTGCATTCAGGAGAATATTAGTCAGGAGTTTGAATTGCCTGGTGATCTATCTCATTCCTCATAATTCAGTTCTTTCAAGGTTCAGTTCAGCCACTCAGTCGTGTCTGACTCTCTGCGACCCCACGAATCGCAGCTCACCAGGCCTCCCTGTCCATCACCAAAATGGGCAAACAAGAAGGGAGCGGACGAACTGCTTTCACTTAATCAGCCCCAGCTTAGAGACGTGTGGGTTGCTTGTTCATATTAAGGTTTCCTCCATTCCGTCACAATTGTCCCTTTGAAACCTTCTCACTGATAACAATAACTCATATCCTAATCTTTATGCCAGAGATGGTACATCTACAGCCATGCAGAAAAACAAGGGGCGGAGTCAGGGTTTCACCTTGTCTCTAAAGGACAGAAAGTTTGCTGCAAGCTGTTGCACAAAGAATGACTTCATTAAATCCTAATTCAGGCTGAGTTAGAGTGCTGGGTGCCCTAGTTACTGAAGCAAAAGTTATTGTGGACAAAATTAGGTTGCAGATACAAATCTGAGTTTAAATATAACAAACATTAAAGAACAAACAAAAAAACAAAGGGTTACAAAAATTAGAATGAGCTTTCAATTAATTCTTCCCTTGATTATGAGATCCTTCGTTGTTAAGGATTATGTTCAAGTTTAAAATTCTCAGAAGCTACTGCAGTTTACTGAATTTAGTAGAAGTTAAATGTTCATTGTAGACTGGTCACTGACTGACTATACCATCAGAAAGATATCTCTTATGAACGTTGTTTCATTGCTCAGCAGTCTCTTTTGTAAGTTCTGGGATTTTTCCCATTAGTCTTGACAATATAGGTCTATGACTCTCTCAAATGACATTTTCAAGGCCAGTAAACTGACTTCTGCAATTTTCTTTCTTGCAAGATAATATTAGCATGTCTGCATGAGTTAATGTGTTTTCATAAGAATCCTCTAGGACATAGCAAATTGTTCAACTTGGTTTTAATAGAACAATAAATAAATTAGGAAAAAATATCCATGATAAATATAGCAACTGTCCCAGGATCCAGAATACTCAACCAGTAGTGACAAGAAGAATGGCCTTTTAAAATATAAGCTCTTTCTTACAAACACTTATAAATCAACAAAACTCATAGAAAATTATTAGAGCTCTCCAACATAAAACTTCTTTTAGGTAAAATTGCCATAACATTTAAACAGAAAACAAATAAAAGGTATTAAAGAATTAGCAGGCAACCATACTAGATCCTGCTCTTAGCTGAATTTTATGTCAACTGGGGCACATTTTCTAAAAGTTAATATCTATCAACTATCCCTGATTTAATATCAACAAAAACATGTGTGATCAGCTGGAAAGAAAAAGTTGCATAAGTAAGACATAGAGCTGAGGTCAGGTTTCTGAAATGTCTCCTTCTTGTCCACACTTTATTTGAAGGAGACCCTCTGTGTGGTTTGACACAGGTTACGACTGAGCATGCCAGCAGGCTTGAGAAATTCTGAAGATGTCTCACACAGGATCCGTCTGTTGCTCAGAGGAATGATAAGCCAGGTTCAACAGTGGAGCTGCAGAGACTGGAGCTGCAGGCCCACTGACGTCTTTCCGCGGTGACACTCTGCTCTTTCCCCTAGAGTTTCTCTCTCAGTTCGAGTCCTATTCTCTTTCTCCTCGTTCTACTTTTCTAATCCACTCGCCTTCTTTTCATCACTTTTCTTACCCTCCTTTATCTTCACATGCATTTTTTTTTTCTGTCTACTTTTCTCTTTGTATTTAACTGGACTTGACCAGATGTTGATGTATATTTTTATGACATGATATTCACGCAATACAGGTTTAAATGCTTTGCTTTTCATCTTGTCAATGGGCAAGTTGGACATTCTATGTATATTTTTCCTCTCTAAAAAAATTATTTCATTTTAAGTTCTTCAACACTGATCATTTTCTGTATATTGTTCCTCAAAGACCGGGTTTCCATTCTGCAGTTGACAAATGCTCCAGTGTGCAAGCTTTTCTTCAGTTCCCGCACCTGCAGAGACGCGGCCCAAGTGACCCAGTATTTCAGAGGGAGAAGCAGAATGTGGCAGAGAGAGAAAACTGCTTTTCAAAAGGAAGCCGTCATTAAGCTAAGATGCACAAAGAGCAATTGTGAATTTGTGTTTAGGGACCTAGAATTCTCACCACTACCCGGATGGAATATAAAGGTGAGAGGTATTTTACTGATGTGTTTTTCCTTTAAAATAAATTGCAGTGTCTAATGCTAATGTAAAAACATGATACACATTTTCAACTCCATTTGGATTTTTTGTTACTGACAAAAATAGGAAACTCATCAATGCCCTAAAATATCTCCCTGTGGTTCAGGCAATATCATCTAGGATAAGTTTTTCATTATGAATTTCAAACTCTTGAAAGCATTAAAGACAAAGGCCCCTCTATTCCAATGGGAATGTAGAAAATATGAATAAATCATAGCACTCTGATGTTAAGGCATTACTAGAGGTCAAGTGGACTTCAAGCTATGTGGCAACTTCTTATCTGATATTTTAATAGAATTTCATTTCTCCTAAGAAGGAAAAAAATTTTGCATCCTGTATTATTTTCGGATGAGGGATACTCATTTGAATTAATATCAAGATGCATCCCACACAGAATTTTTTAAAAAATCATCAATCTGCCATCTTATCCACATTATTTTGTACCTTCGGGCTCTTGATGTAGTTTTTATGAACAGGATTCAAATAAATTGGCTCTTTTTCCTTGGTGGTTTCTTTAATTACTTTGTTATTATCCAAGGAACTGGCTTAATTTAAATGAACACTGTGTTCCTGCTACTACTATCCAGAGAAAACACAGACTCAGAACATGCTGTTTTGTAGTTAAAGTGTATTTCTCTGCATGGGATGCCAGAATCTGGCAGTTCAATGGCATATTCCTGTTTTATATAAAGAGCAAATTCAATCCATCTTGTGAAATCAATGACTTCCCCCAAACACCTATTCATTTCACCAGCTACAGTGAATAAGTAGTAAATATATAAAGCAATGCCTTGCTTTAAGTAAATCAGATAACATTTCATTCAAGACAAGCAATCCAGCGAGTGTATATAGCTTTTTTCACCAAAAACATCTGTATAGGAAGTACTTTTTAAAACCAGTTATGGGTCGATGTTACCGTGAATGATCCAATGCCCCTCCCCTCAACTTCCCAGATTTTGACATTACACAGACTCTTATTGAACATGTATTTGGAACTGAGATGTTTGCAAAGGTGCAGGATTCCCTCCCTCTTCATAGCTTCGATCCAACAAAAGTATAGAACAAGTTTCAGAGGAATCTAAAACACATATACATATGTATATAAACATTAAGATGCTATAAGTATTTTACAGACACCATGAAAATATAAAATTGCATTTCATTTCCTGAAATAGTTTTCAACCCCAGCTCCATCTCTTTAAAGCCATGTGTGAGGAAAGCAAGTTTAATCTTCGGAAACATTCAGTTTGGGCTATTGACTGAGCCCCTACAGAAATCATGGCCTTTCTCCTGTTGCAAGTGAAATGGAGATCAGACATGAGCATCTACTAGCAGAGGAACCAGAAATGGAGCAAAGTAAGGCGAGTTCCCTGCCTGTGCACAGGCAGCAGGCTCTTACTGTTTCGTTTCACATCTTTCACCTGAGACTGTACATGTCTGTCACACCACGGAGAATGGAGTCTTATTTTTTAATATGAAACAAGCAAGCTAAAACATGACCCTTTGCCAGAGGTGGCATTGCCTTTGACGCCAGGAGAGTTGGTATATGCTCTTCAAATGATGGCAGGGACTATAGATGGCTATTGGAGGGAAGAAATAGTGTCACTGATTGTAAGCTTCAAGGTCAGACTACAGTGATTGTAAAAGCTCACCTTCTGAAATCAAATACACCGAAATTTAAATGTTGTTATGTGGTCTCAGCTCCCGGAGGCCTTAGTTTCCTCTTGAAATGGGGATATGCACAGTGCCTGCCTCTTTGGATGGTATTGCGGGAATTCACCTGAGACTTTTGACATGGCTGCTGGCATATACTGTTCAATGCCATCACCATTACTAAAGCGGGCTCAGAAACTTCTCGTCATGCCCTGAAGCAAACTGTCTGCTGTTACCCCAGGCATTTATCCCCTTAGCTGCTGCTGCTAAGTCGCTTCAGTCGTGTCCGACTCTGTGCAACCCCACAGACGGCGNTTTTAAGTTCTTCAACACTGATCATTTTCTGTATATTGTTCCTCAAAGACCGGGTTTCCATTCTGCAGTTGACAAATGCTCCAGTGTGCAAGCTTTTCTTCAGTTCCCGCACCTGCAGAGACGCAGCCCAAGTGACCCAGTATTTCAGAGGGAGAAGCAGAATGTGGCAGAGAGAGAAAACTGCTTTTCAAAAGGAAGCCGTCATTAAGCTAAGATGCACAAAGAGCAATTGTGAATTTGTGTTTAGGGACCTAGAATTCTCACCACTACCCGGATGGAATATAAAGGTGAGAGGTATTTTACTGATGTGTTTTTCCTTTAAAATAAATTGCAGTGTCTAATGCTAATGTAAAAACATGATACACATTTTCAACTCCATTTGGATTTTTTGTTACTGACAAAAATAGGAAACTCATCAATGCCCTAAAATATCTCCCTGTGGTTCAGGCAATATCGTCTAGGATAAGTTTTTCATTATGAATTTCAAACTCTTGAAAGCATTAAAGACAAAGGCCCCTCTATTCCAATGGGAATGTAGAAAATATGAATAAATCATAGCACTCTGATGTTAAGGCATTACTAGAGGTCAAGTGGACTTCAAGCTATGTGGCAACTTCTTATCTGATATTTTAATAGAATTTCATTTCTCCTAAGAAGGAAAAAAATTTTGCATCCTGTATTATTTTCGGATGAGGGATACTCATTTGAATTAATATCAAGATGCATCCCACACAGAATTTTTTAAAAAATCATCAATCTGCCATCTTATCCACATTATTTTGTACCTTCGGGCTCTTGATGTAGTTTTTATGAACAGGATTCAAATAAATTGGCTCTTTTTCCTTGGTGGTTTCTTTAATTACTTTGTTATTATCCAAGGAACTGGCTTAATTTAAATGAACACTGTGTTCCTGCTACTACTATCCAGAGAAAACACAGACTCAGAACATGCTGTTTTGTAGTTAAAGTGTATTTCTCTGCATGGGATGCCAGAATCTGGCAGTTCAATGGCATATTCCTGTTTTATATAAAGAGCAAATTCAATCCATCTTGTGAAATCAATGACTTCCCCCAAACACCTATTCATTTCACCAGCTACAGTGAATAAGTAGTAAATATATAAAGCAATGCCTTGCTTTAAGTAAATCAGATAACATTTCATTCAAGACAAGCAATCTAGCGAGTGTATATAGCTTTTTTCACCAAAAACATCTGTATAGGAAGTACTTTTTAAAACCAGTTATGGGTCGATGTTACCGTGAGTGATCCAATGCCCCTCCCCTCAACTTCCCAGATTTTGACATTACACAGACTCTTATTGAACATGTATTTGGAACTGAGATGTTTGCAAAGGTGCAGGATTCCCTCCCTCTTCATAGCTTCGATCCAACAAAAGTATAGAACAAGTTTCAGAGGAATCTAAAACACATATACATATGTATATAAACATTAAGATGCTATAAGTATTTTACAGACACCATGAAAATATAAAATTGCATTTCATTTCCTGAAATAGTTTTCAACCCCAGCTCCATCTCTTTAAAGCCATGTGTGAGGAAAGCAAGTTTAATCTTCGGAAACATTCAGTTTGGGCTATTGACTGAGCCCCTACAGAAATCATGGCCTTTCTCCTGTTGCAAGTGAAATGGAGATCAGACATGAGCATCTACTAGCAGAGGAACCAGAAATGGAGCAAAGTAAGGCGAGTTCCCTGCCTGTGCACAGGCAGCAGGCTCTTACTGTTTCGTTTCACATCTTTCACCTGAGACTGTACACGTCTGTCACACCACGGAGAATGGAGTCTTATTTTTTAATATGAAACAAGCAAGCTAAAACATGACCCTTTGCCAGAGGTGGCATTGCCTTTGACGCCAGGAGAGTTGGTATATGCTCTTCAAATGATGGCAGGGACTATAGATGGCTATTGGAGGGAAGAAATAGTGTCACTGATTGTAAGCTTCAAGGTCAGACTACAGTGATTGTAAAAGCTCACCTTCTGAAATCAAATACACCGAAATTTAAATGTTGTTATGTGGTCTCAGCTCCCGGAGGCCTTAGTTTCCTCTTGAAATGGGGATATGCACAGTGCCTGCCTCTTTGGATGGTATTGCGGGAATTCACCTGAGACTTTTGACATGGCTGCTGGCATATACTGTTCAATGCCATCACCATTACTAAAGCGGGCTCAGAAACTTCTCGTCATGCCCTGAAGCAAACTGTCTGCTGTTACCCCAGGCATTTATCCCCTTAGCTGCTGCTGCTAAGTCGCTTCAGTCGTGTCCGACTCTGTGCAACCCCACAGACGGCGNTTTCCCATTAGTCTTGACAATATAGGTCTATGACTCTCTCAAATGACATTTTCAAGGCCAGTAAACTGACTTCTGCAATTTTCTTTCTTGCAAGATAATATTAGCATGTCTGCATGAGTTAATGTGTTTTCATAAGAATCCTCTAGGACATAGCAAATTGTTCAACTTGGTTTTAATAGAACAATAAATAAATTAGGAAAAAATATCCATGATAAATATAGCAACTGTCCCAGGATCCAGAATACTCAACCAGTAGTGACAAGAAGAATGGCCTTTTAAAATATAAGCTCTTTCTTACAAACACTTATAAATCAACAAAACTCATAGAAAATTATTAGAGCTCTTCAACATAAAACTTCTTTTAGGTAAAATTGCCATAACATTTAAACAGAAAACAAATAAAAGGTATTAAAGAATTAGCAGGCAACCATACTAGATCCTGCTCTTAGCTGAATTTTATGTCAACTGGGGCACATTTTCTAAAAGTTAATATCTATCAACTATCCCTGATTTAATATCAACAAAAACATGTGTGATCAGCTGGAAAGAAAAAGTTGCATAAGTAAGACATAGAGCTGAGGTCAGGTTTCTGAAATGTCTTCTTCTTGTCCACACTTTATTTGAAGGAGACCCTCTGTGTGGTTTGACACAGGTTACGACTGAGCATGCCAGCAGGCTTGAGAACTTCTGAAGATGTCTCACACAGGATCCGTCTGTTGCTCAGAGGAATGATAAGCCAGGTTCAACAGTGGAGCTGCAGAGACTGGAGCTGCAGGCCCACTGACGTCTTTCCGCGGTGACACTCTGCTCTTTCCCCTAGAGTTTCTCTCTCAGTTCGAGTCCTATTCTCTTTCTCCTCGTTCTACTTTTCTAATCCACTCGCCTTCTTTTCATCACTTTTCTTACCCTCCTTTATCTTCACATGCATTTTTTTTTTCTGTCTACTTTTCTCTTTGTATTTAACTGGACTTGACCAGATGTTGATGTATATTTTTATGACATGATATTCACGCAATACAGGTTTAAATGCTTTGCTTTTCATCTTGTCAATGGGCAAGTTGGACATTCTATGTATATTTTTCCTCTCTAAAAAAATTATTTCATTTTAAGTTCTTCAACACTGATCATTTTCTGTATATTGTTCCTCAAAGACCGGGTTTCCATTCTGCAGTTGACAAATGCTCCAGTGTGCAAGCTTTTCTTCAGTTCCCGCACCTGCAGAGACGCGGCCCAAGTGACCCAGTATTTCAGAGGGAGAAGCAGAATGTGGCAGAGAGAGAAAACTGCTTTTCAAAAGGAAGCCGTCATTAAGCTAAGATGCACAAAGAGCAATTGTGAATTTGTGTTTAGGGACCTAGAATTCTCACCACTACCCGGATGGAATATAAAGGTGAGAGGTATTTTACTGATGTGTTTTTCCTTTAAAATAAATTGCAGTGTCTAATGCTAATGTAAAAACATGATACACATTTTCAACTCCATTTGGATTTTTTGTTACTGACAAAAATAGGAAACTCATCAATGCCCTAAAATATCTCCCTGTGGTTCAGGCAATATCGTCTAGGATAAGTTTTTCATTATGAATTTCAAACTCTTGAAAGCATTAAAGACAAAGGCCCCTCTATTCCAATGGGAATGTAGAAAATATGAATAAATCATAGCACTCTGATGTTAAGGCATTACTAGAGGTCAAGTGGACTTCAAGCTATGTGGCAACTTCTTATCTGATATTTTAATAGAATTTCATTTCTCCTAAGAAGGATAAAAAATTTTGCATCCTGTATTATTTTCAGATGAGGGATACTCATTTGAATTAATATCAAGATGCATCCCACACAGAATTTTTTAAAAAATCATCAATCTGCCATCTTATCCACATTATTTTGTACCTTCGGGCTCTTGATGTAGTTTTTATGAACAGGATTCAAATAAATTGGCTCTTTTTCCTTGGTGGTTTCTTTAATTACTTTGTTATTATCCAAGGAACTGGCTTAATTTAAATGAACACTGTGTTCCTGCTACTACTATCCAGAGAAAACACAGACTCAGAACATGCTGTTTTGTAGTTAAAGTGTATTTCTCTGCATGGGATGCCAGAATCTGGCAGTTCAATGGCATATTCCTGTTTTATATAAAGAGCAAATTCAATCCATCTTGTGAAATCAATGACTTCCCCCAAACACCTATTCATTTCACCAGCTACAGTGAATAAGTAGTAAATATATAAAGCAATGCCTTGCTTTAAGTAAATCAGATAACATTTCATTCAAGACAAGCAATCTAGCGAGTGTATATAGCTTTTTTCACCAAAAACATCTGTATAGGAAGTACTTTTTAAAACCAGTTATGGGTCGATGTTACCGTGAATGATCCAATGCCCCTCCCCTCAACTTCCCAGATTTTGACATTACACAGACTCTTATTGAACATGTATTTGGAACTGAGATGTTTGCAAAGGTGCAGGATTCCCTCCCTCTTCATAGCTTCGATCCAACAAAAGTATAGAACAAGTTTCAGAGGAATCTAAAACACATATACATATGTATATAAACATTAAGATGCTATAAGTATTTTACAGACACCATGAAAATATAAAATTGCATTTCATTTCCTGAAATAGTTTTCAACCCCAGCTCCATCTCTTTAAAGCCATGTGTGAGGAAAGCAAGTTTAATCTTCGGAAACATTCAGTTTGGGCTATTGACTGAGCCCCTACAGAAATCATGGCCTTTCTCCTGTTGCAAGTGAAATGGAGATCAGACATGAGCATCTACTAGCAGAGGAACCAGAAATGGAGCAAAGTAAGGCGAGTTCCCTGCCTGTGCACAGGCAGCAGGCTCTTACTGTTTCGTTTCACATCTTTCACCTGAGACTGTACACGTCTGTCACACCACGGAGAATGGAGTCTTATTTTTTAATATGAAACAAGCAAGCTAAAACATGACCCTTTGCCAGAGGTGGCATTGCCTTTGACGCCAGGAGAGTTGGTATATGCCCTTCAAATGATGGCAGGGACTATAGATGGCTATTGGAGGGAAGAAACAGTGTCACTGATTGTAAGCTTCAAGGTCAGACTACAGTGATTGTAAAAGCTCACCTTCTGAAATCAAATACACCGAAATTTAAATGTTGTTATGTGGTCTCAGCTCCCGGAGGCCTTAGTTTCCTCTTGAAATGGGGATATGCACAGTGCCTGCCTCTTTGGATGGTATTGCGGGAATTCACCTGAGACTTTTGACATGGCTGCTGGCATATACTGTTCAATGCCATCACCATTACTAAAGCGGGCTCAGAAACTTCTCGTCATGCCCTGAAGCAAACTGTCTGCTGTTACCCCAGGCATTTATCCCCTTAGCTGCTGCTGCTAAGTCGCTTCAGTCGTGTCCGACTCTGTGCAACCCCACAGACGGCGGCAGCCCACCAGGCTCCCCCGTCCATGGGATTCTCCAGGCAAGAACACTGGAGTGGGTGTGTCATTTCCTTCCCCAGTGCATGAAAGTGAAAAGTGAAAGTGAAGTCGCTCAGTCGTGTCCGACTCCTAGTGACCCCATGAACTGCAGCCTACCAGACTCCTCCATCCATGGGATTTTCCAGGCAAGAGTACCGGAGTGGGGTGCCATTGCCTTCTCTGATCCCCTTAGCTAGTGTTTCTCAAAATGTACTTCTAGGACTGCCTGCATCAGACTCTCTTAGAGAGCTTGTAAGTAGTACAAATTTCTGGCCTCTGCTCCAGACCCCAGAGTCTCTGGGTGTTAAGTTGGAACGCTCTACTTTTAACAAGCTTGCTAAGTATGAAAACCACTGCCCTAAATGAGGTCACTTCTCAGCCTGTTCTCCAAAGCTTATGAGCTTGACACCAAGCACACTTGACTCAGACAGCTAGTCATTACCGACACCTGCTGGGTCCCTTTTTACAGGAGTACTTAAGGTACGGACTTAATGAGAAAGCGATGTTAATGGAACAAACTCTGCTCAAGTGCTGTGCCCAGAACCTCCTGCACTTTCCTCTTCCAGCCTTCTGCAGCTAGGTCATTTTATGTACCCACCGCTCTTTCCTTCTCTTTGCCCGTAAATCCTGCAAACCCTTCACATCTAGCTCAGAGTCATTTCTTCAGGGAAAATGGCCTGACCACCATTCCTTTCTTCCATTTTTGTATTCCTACACCAAATAGCATCAGTAAAAGTCTGCTGGCTATTAACCATGTGGTCCCGTTTGTACCGTTTTCTAAAGCTGGCATTGTTACTTGTGCATGCCTTCTGCATATCTTTGTCTCTCTCCCTCTCTCGCGAGGATATACATCTCTTAAAGGCAAAATGCTCTGTGTTAGATTTCTTAGACTTCTCAGTTGTCCTTGAGGACTGTGCATAGGGCTCTGAAGTTCATTTTCTGGAAAAATCTGTTGAATGGGGAGGTGCGTATCAACATGAACACACTTCAGGTTTTCTTTGCAAAGTGTTGAGAAATGGAAGACTTGATGTTTCCTCTGATTAATCTTAACAAGAATAAGTAGGACAACCAGGTAGCACGTTTCCTGATATAAGGACATGGGAAATCTACAGCATCACCTACAAAACATCCTTGCTTGAAAATTTGAACATAAGTCTAAAAAAGTCTCTAGATTTACCAGTTTACAGAAAATATGAGGGATGGAATAATAAGATAAACTCCACCATACAAAGTTATCAAATTCAGAGAACTGGAGGTGCTGTGACTAATGATAAATCAGTGACATAGAAAAAAGTTTGGGGAGGAACTGCTAACAAATAAAAGGAGCTTTACAGAGACACACTGTGTGCAGTATGCTGAACTTTTAAGATAACGAAGGAAGTTTGAATGTGGACTGGGCTTTTCAATGAAATGAATAATTGCTACTAAACTTTTAGGTGGGAAATGGCATGGTGGCTCTATTTTTATATGCTTTTATCAGTTAGACATGCATGCTAAAATATTTACCGGTTAAATGGACTAGTTTACTTTAAAATACTCCAAAGGAAAACGTGGGGGGACAGGTGAAGCATGATTGGCAAAGTGTTGATAGCTGTAGAAGCCTGCTGATGCATACATGAGGGTTCATTATTCTAGCCTATCTACTATAGTGTGTGTTTAAATAACAAAAAGCTTAAAAATATTTGGGCAGAAACATACCTCATACTCACCCTTTCCAATGGAATGAGAATAGAAAGGCTTGTTTTGAATGTAAAAGGTCTGGCTTTCAAAACAGAGAGAATTTTTTTTAAAGCTACCATTCAGAATATTTTAAATTTATTATTTATGTTATACATTTATATGCTGACTTGTTCCGCAAAGGATTTGAGAAGGAAAGTTTTTGGAACGGATATAATTGCTGTAGAAAGCATTGTTTATGCATTCATTCATTTAGGTCACTTAGAGGAGGTTTCAGCACCAGGGGTCTCTGGTTGCAAGTACAAAGAGAAGATAATAATCTAAGGGACCCCCTCACCTGGATGATTTTCCCATGTCAATCAGGCAAAAGCTTGATTGAACAGATGGGCCTTAAGCTGTGCCCTGAAGGCCAGCCGGCTGTGTCAGAGCAGAGCGAGAAACAGACCAAATCATATGCCTTCCCCGCAAGATCTTTTCATCCTGGCAGAAGCACATCAGTGAAGTACAGGCATTAAAGCCCTGGTTGACTGATTAAAAATTTATTTCACTGCTACTTCCAAAGAGGATTTGAAGAGTGTCACAGAAATATATTCTCTGGGCCTCCTGCCCCAAATCTGGGGGTGGGTGGGGGGAGTAGGGGAGTGAGCTACATGACCACAGGAATGCCTGAGCTATGTAGGCACAACCAGAAAGCCAAGATCTTTCTCTCGCTCCAAAGCACCGGAAAATGCTTCAAATATTGAGAGTCAAGACAAGGTTGAGCTGTTTCTTAAAGGTCCAGAATCTAGACTTGATTAGTTTCCCAGAAATTGAAGAAGACAGCTCTGAGCAGCTACTGTTTTAGAATAAACCATTTGAAATTCCACTATTTGACCAGGTTGCCAAAGAAAGACAATTTCACGGGGCTCCACTTAAGAATATAATTGTCAGATGGATAACATAAGATTGTTAGAAGAAATAAAGACAAGAAAAGACACAAAGAAGAACTAATAGGAAATACTGACTGACAGTAAGAGAGAAAGCAGACTGTCTTTCTTTGTTTTGAGGCTGGGTCCTTGAGGCTATGATTAAATCATTAACAGAAATTAGAAAAGTCAGGACTGAGATGAATGGGATATTAAATTGATTAAAGATATGTTGAATTTGAGATGATAGCAAAATTTGTAGGTAGAAACATTTCTACTTACATATTTGGAGAGATGAAAGGTAACACCTATTTATTTTATTTTTAATTAGAGGATAGTTGCTTTACAATATTGTCTTGGTTTCTGCCATATGACAATGCGAACCAGCCATACGGATACATGTGTCCCCTCCTTCTTGAACCGCCACTCCACCCCCCACCCCATCGCACCCCTGCAGGTTGTCACAGGGCACCGGGTTGAACTCCCTGTGTCATACAGCAACTTCCCATTCAGTTCAGTTCAGTTCAGTTCAGTCGCTCAGTCGTGTCCGACTCTTTGCGACCCCATGAATCGCAGCACCCCAGGCCTCCCTGTCCATCACCAACTCCCTGAGTTCACTCAGACTCATGTCCATCGAGTCTGTGATGCCATCCAGCCATCTCATCCTCGGTCGTCCCCTTCTCCTCCTGCCCCCNGAGTGAGCTACATGACCACAGGAATGCCTGAGCTATGTAGGCACAACCAGAAAGCCAAGATCTTTCTCTCGCTCCAAAGCACCGGAAAATGCTTCAAATATTGAGAGTCAAGACAAGGTTGAGCTGTTTCTTAAAGGTCCAGAATCTAGACTTGATTAGTTTCCCAGAAATTGAAGAAGACAGCTCTGAGCAGCTACTGTTTTAGAATAAACCATTTGAAATTCCACTATTTGACCAGGTTGCCAAAGAAAGACAATTTCACGGGGCTCCACTTAAGAATATAATTGTCAGATGGATAACATAAGATTGTTAGAAGAAATAAAGACAAGAAAAGACACAAAGAAGAACTAATAGGAAATACTGACTGACAGTAAGAGAGAAAGCAGACTGTCTTTCTTTGTTTTGAGGCTGGGTCCTTGAGGCTATGATTAAATCATTAACAGAAATTAGAAAAGTCAGGACTGAGATGAATGGGATATTAAATTGATTAAAGATATGTTGAATTTGAGATGATAGCAAAATTTGTAGGTAGAAACATTTCTACTTACATATTTGGAGAGATGAAAGGTAACACCTATTTATTTTATTTTTAATTAGAGGATAGTTGCTTTACAATATTGTCTTGGTTTCTGCCATATGACAATGCGAACCAGCCATACGGATACATGTGTCCCCTCCTTCTTGAACCGCCACTCCACCCCCCACCCCATCGCACCCCTGCAGGTTGTCACAGGGCACCGGGTTGAACTCCCTGTGTCATACAGCAACTTCCCATTCAGTTCAGTTCAGTTCAGTTCAGTCGCTCAGTCGTGTCCGACTCTTTGCGACCCCATGAATCGCAGCACCCCAGGCCTCCCTGTCCATCACCAACTCCCTGAGTTCACTCAGACTCATGTCCATCGAGTCTGTGATGCCATCCAGCCATCTCATCCTCGGTCGTCCCCTTCTCCTCCTGCCCCCAATCCCTCCCTGCATCAGAGTCTTTTCCAATGAGTCAACTCTTCGCATGAGGTGGACAAAGTACTGGAGTCTCAGCTTTAGCGTCATTCCTTCCAAAGAAATCCCAGGGTTGATCTCCTTCAGGATGGACTGGTTGGACCTCCCTGCAGTCCAAGGGACTCTCAAGAGTCTTCGCCAACACCACAGTTCAAAAGCGTCAATTCTTCGGTGCTCAGCCTTCTTCACAGTCCAACTCTCACATCCATTAGTTGTCTGTTTTACATATGGTAATGTAAACGTTTCAATGTTTCTCAATTTGCCCCACCCTCTCCTTCCTCTGCTGTGTCCAAATCTCTTCTCTATGTCTGCATACAGGTTCATCACTACCATTTTGATAGACTCTATATGTGTGTATGCTAATATACGAAATGTGATTTTCTCTTTCTGACTAGCTTTACTCCGTGTAACAGGCTCTAGTTCATCCACCGCATGAGAACTGACTCAGTGTTTTCCTTTATATGGCTAGTATTCCACAGTGTATATGTACCACAATTTCTTTATCCATTCATCTGCTGATGGACAACTAGGTTGCTTCCATGTCCTAGCTATTGTATAGTGCCACAACCAAGATTGGGGTACATGTGTCTTTTTCAGTTATGTTTTTCTCAGAGTATATGACTCGTAGTGGGACTGCTGGGTCATATGGTGGTTTTATTCCTGGTTTTTAAAAGAATCTTCATACTGTTCTCCGTAGCAGCTGTCTCAATTTCAACTCCCACCAACAGCACAAGAGGGTTCCCTTTTTCCAAACTCTCTCCAGCATTTATTGATTGTAGATTTGTTGATGATGGCCATTCTGATCAGTGTGATGTGATATAACATTGTAGTTTTTATTTACATTTCTCTGATAAGGAACGAGATTGAGCATCTTATCACATGTTTATTGGCCATCTGTATGTTTTCTTTGGAGAAATATCTGTTTAGATCTTCCTCCCATTTTTTAATTGGGTTGTTTGTTTTTTTTACACTGAGTTGCATGAGCTGCTTGTATATTTTGGAGATTAATTATTTGTCAGTTGTTTCATTTGCAGTTATTTTTTTTTCCTATTCTGAGGATTGTCTTTTCATCTTGTTTATAGTTTCCTTTGCTGTGAAAAAGCTTTTAAGTTTAATGAAGTCCCATTTGTTTATGTTTATTTTTATTTCTGTTACTCTAGGAGGTATGTCAAAGAGGATATTCCTGTGAATTATGTCAGAAGGTGTTTTGCCTATGTTGTCCCCTAAGAGTTTTATAGGTTTGGCCATACATTTAGGCTTTTAATCTCTTTTGAGATTATTTGTGTGTGTGGTGTTAGGAAGTGTTCTAATTTCATTCTCCTATGTATAGCTGTCAATTTTCCAGCACCACTTATTGAAGAGGCTGTCTTTTCTCCATTGTATAACTTGCCTCCTTTGTCAATGATAAAGTATCCATAGATGCGTGGGTTTATCTCTGCGCTTTCTATGCTGCTCCATTGATCTATATTTCTGTTTTTGTGCCAGTACCATACTGTCTCAGATACCATAGCTTTGTAGTATAGTCCGCAGTCAGGAAGGTTGATTCTTCTGGCTCCATTTTTCTTTCTTAAGATTACGTTTACTATTTGGGGTATTTTGTGTTTCCATACAAACTGTGAGATTTTTCTTTTCTAGTTCTGTTTAAAATGCCATAAGTAATTTGATAGGGATTACACTGAATCTTTAGATTGCTTTGGGTAGTGAAGTCATTTTCACAATATTGATTCCCGCAGTCCAAGAACACGGTATACCTTTCCCTCTGTGTGTGTCACCTTTAATTTCTTTCATCAGTATCTTGCATTTTTCTGTATAGAGGTCTTTTGCCTCCTTAGCTAAGTTTATTCCTAGGTATTTTATTCTTTTTGTTGATGGTATTATTTCCCCAAGTTTGCTTTCTGATTTTTTATTGTTAGTGTATAGGAATGCCAGGAATTGCTATGTATTAATTTTGTATCCTGCATACATGCAGAATTCATTTTATATATATATATTCAAATATATATATTCATTATATATATATATATTCATTTTATGTATATATATATATATGGAAAATGAAAAACAAGAGGGAGCAAAATAATAACAGGGCTTCCCTGGTGGCTCAGACGGTAAAGCATCTGCCTACAATGCAGGAGACCCGGGTTCGATTCCTGGGTTGGGAAGATCCCCTGGAGAAGGAAATGGCAATCCACTCCAGCACTCTTGCCTGGAAAATCCCATGGACAGAGGAGACTGATAGGATACAGTCCATGGGGTCACAAAGAGTCAGACATGACTGAGTGACTTCATTCATTCAAAATAATAACAAAGAGTAAAAAATAAAATGTTTAATAAGCTAATAGAAATAGTAGAAAAAATAAGAAAAGATAATAATTTGAAAACACGAGCAGTGTCAGAAATAAAGCTAGAGGCCAATAGTTAAATATGAGGATATTCACGTATGTTCACCAAGGAAAAGAATCTAAGAGAAAAACAGCATTCAGGGGCTAAAACACAATGAGTTAGAAGCGGAATTCAGAGAATGAGCTTAAGAAAGAAGGTTCAAGGAATCAAGAAAAGATCATATCATGTGACTATTGAATACAAAGTTTATAATACACAATATCTCCAAAGAATCCAAGTATGTTGAATAATGCAGTTCAATGTCAGTTATTTCCCATTTGACTCTGTCTGACCTTCTTGCCTTCACAGTTAGTTAGTTAGTGAATTAGTTAGTTAGTTAGTTAGTTAGTGAATTAATTAGTTAGTGAATTAGTTATCATTTGTCTATTTGTTCATGTGAGGATAAGAGTACAACTAAACTGTTTCAGTTATGGCATTGGGAGTTTCTGGAATCATTCTTAAAGTGAAGTGAAGTGAAGTCACTCAGTCGTGACCCTGTGGACTGTAGCCCACCAGGCTGCTCTGTCCATGGGATTTTCCAGGCAAAAATACTGGAGTGGGTTGCCATTTCCTTCTCCAGGGGATCTTCCCAACCCAGGGATCGAATGCAGGTCTCTTGCATTGCAGGCAGACACTTTAACCTCTGAGCCACCAGGAAAGTAAATGTTTTCTCACTCAATTTCTCTCTCTTTCTTTAATTTTGCATTCTTTCTGGACATTAAATGCTATACTTTTCTTTTTCTTATGAGTATTTCTAACCCTATGGTAAGTAACAGGTAGCAAACTGAGTTGCCAAGAGGAGGTGATTGCAGGCCCTTCCTGCCCTTCCCTTCACAGGGCATGGTCGCTTTGGAGACTCTCAGCTGTACATGGGGCTGAGCCACTGCAGCCTCTGGGACATCCTGACCCCTTCATCATCTGTGTATCTGCATAGCTAGGTCTCAGCAGAACTTCTGTGATCATGATAGCCCTCATTTTCAAAGGAAGTTTTCTGTAAGTTAGAACAGGGCTCTTGCATCTGGTCCCATCACTTCATGGCAAACAGATGGGGAAACAATGGAAACAGTGACAGACTTTATTTTCTTGGGCTCCAAAATCTCTGCAGATGGTGACTGCAGCCATGAAATTAGAAGATGCTTCCTCGTTGGAAGAAAAGCTATGACAAACCTAGACGACATACTAGAAAGCAGAGATGTTACTTTGGCAACAAAGGTCCATCTAGTCAAACCTAGGGTTTTTCCACTAGTCATGTATAGATGTGAGAGTTGGACCAGAAAGAAAGCTGAGCATTGAAGAATTGATGCTTTTAAACTAGGGTATTGGAGAAGACTCTTGAGAGTCACTTGGACAATAAGGAGATCAAACCAGTCAATCCTAAAGGAAATCAATCCCCAATTATTCATTGGAAGGACTGATGCTGAAGCTGAAGCTCCAATACTTTGGCTACCTGATGTGAAGAACTGATTCATTGGAAAAGCCCCTGATGCTGGGAAAGATGAAAGGCAGGAGTCCATGGAGTTGCCAACAGTCAGACATGACTGAGTGACTGAACTGAACTGATGGAGTATGCAGTGTTTCCAGCCCTAGGAACTACTTAAGTCCCAGAAAAGATACACATTTTGAAGATTCCCTAGGGTTTCATCATGGTTTAGAGAGATGCCATTGCTTAGGTTGTTACTAGTAATTTGAAATTCTCCCTTGTTTGACTCTTGCTGGCAGGACATAAGAGGACAAGAGAGAACAAAGGGCAAAGATTTGCTTTCATTCAACTTGACCTCTAATTACAAAAGACCCAGCAAGTCTTCCTGAATGACTTAAGCTGGCTTATTCCACCTGACCTCCCAGCAAGAAAGATTTCTGGTTGAACACCTGGACCTGGCCCCAGTGGCTCTGGGCCCAGTCCCAGCCCTGGCACACCTCTCAGCTGCACATGTTTTGAATTCTCTTCTCTTTTATATAAATATAACCACCCAAACTGGAGAGAGAGGCTGGAATGAGAGGAAACTAATGGGCCTTCTGGAGTCGGTGGTTCTCAGGATGCCTGGAAATTGTGTTTGCCTAATTAGTTCTGCCCCACTATCAGTGTGGATAACCTAGAGAGCATCATGATTGGTTTGACAAAGTTAATGGATGATCTGCCATGGAAGCCTGATCACCAAGGAGCCAGCCACGGTTCCAGCTGGAGGCTGAACTAGGCTTCAGTCTTTCCACACATCATCTCACAGTTCTTGTGCCTGGGCAGTAATCCCTCTTGCAGGAGTCTTGAGCTTCTATGCTCCACAAAATATAAGCAATCCTCATTTTTCTCCATTATGCTAAGCTCCTATGGCCTACAGCTAGCTAAATTTGGAAAAAGCATCACATTGGTATTTCAAGATTCCCTCTCCCCCCACCCCCCAGCTCCCATTGCCAGACAGACAACAGAAAGTTAAACATCATTTAGCTTCAGGCCATGCCTCTGAGATTTGTTCATGACAGTAAGAGACAGTACCTCCCAGATCAACAGTACCCCAGGATCCTGTGAATAGGGGTGGCTTAGAGAGTTCCCTTCTGTGAATTCTGGACTTTGTTGGATCTTGCTACCTGGCTCCTCTGGACTTGCTTGTGTTGTGAGTGTGACTGATAAGCATATCAAACAAATGCCACACAGATCCTGGGGTAGCTTGGATGGTAGCAAGATGACAGAGGGGAAAAAAATAGAGTGATAGAACAATGGATGTCTATGAGCAACACTATTTTACACATTTTCTGCTTATTCCATCAGCCAGCATTTATGGAATACATACCCTGTGCCAGGCACCAGTCTAGTTTCTACAGATAAAATAGTAAACTAGAAAGAGCACTTTTCCTGAAGGAGACTTTATGGTCTAATGGGGAAAGCAGGCCCATGTCTTAGGTTTTCTGCTATGCCCTCTCCATTATTCCAGACATACCATTTACGGGAAATGGAAGTAGGATAAGAAGTGGCTCTGGTTTCTCAACACACAAAGGAAAAAAGATTCTCTGCTCAGCTTTACTCTGGCAGACTGTCTGGAGCGTTCAGCCCTGGGATAAATCATCTTGCAATCATAGTGGTCAGGCTGTGGCTTGCATTTCCACCCCATGTCTCTAGCTTTGATGTAACTGTATAGTAAGTCCAAGCACGGTGTAACAGCTGCAAGAAGAGACTATCACCATATTACCAGGCATGAGGAAGATAGACCTGAAATGGTCGATGGTCTTCAGAGGTCTGGAGACTCAATTCAAATTGACAAGGGCAAAAGGAGTTAATGAGCTGAAAAGAACTGAGGTGGTGTGGTCCAGTCATTGTTGGGATATAGGAACTCAAATGATGTTAGCAGTCTTCAGAATGTCTATATCCCTTTGTCCTGTAGTCCTTCATATTTGCTCCATTTTTGAGCAAGATCCCTAAACCATTTGAGGTAAGATGGCTGCTAACAGCTCCCACCTTATATCTTTCAAGTGCCAAGTCAGATAGAAAAAATTCCCCACAACTCATCCTCAGTGGTACTTTGAACAAAAATTTTGATTCTTCTCTTATTGGCATAAATTTGATAACACTCCTAAAACCGAGTCAATCATTTTGTCCAGGAAATGAACTATATTCATTTACTGGGTCACATGACCAATAGGAAGGAAGAGCTGTTCTCAGCATCATCCAAGGCCATGTAGAATAGTCTCCCAGAGGAAAATAAAGGTGCCATTTTCAGAAGAAAAAAGGATAAATATTTTGAAGGAGGAAACAAAGCAAAACAAAAAATACCTACAAATGTCAACTCTAAGAATGCCAAAGTGGATTTTCTGTGCTTATTTTATTTCCCCAAAGCAGGAAATACATGGGATATTTGTGTAAATTGAAAAATCTCATCAAAAGAGAGGCTAGGAAGAGTTGATATTTCAAAATTCATGATAGACTTTCAGAAACATGAAACATAAGGACAAAAGAGAAGTTGTACAGTGAGGGCAAAAGCCCTCAGTCTTAGGAAGACCTGAGACAGGTCACTGAGGCAGGCTCAAAGCAGGGCCCCAGTAAACAGAACTGGATTGTCAGTGAGGCTATCTCTTAGACTCAGCCTAAATGTCAAAACTAGATCATTGCTTTGTCACTGACATAAGTGTGATGAGGAGCTGAGAATCAAAGGGAGAAGGTCAAGGTCAGTTCTGGAAACATCAGAGGGGTTCAAACAACATATAGCTGACAGTTGCATTTCACAGTTCAATTTGATGCACATCTACCTGAATAGGGACAACCCAGAGGGAGGGAGTGGGGAGGGAGGTGGGAGGGGGCTTTGGGATGGGGAGACTCATGTGCACCTGTGGCTGATTCATGTTGATGTATGGCAAAACCACCACAATATTATAAACTAATTGTCTCCAATTAAAATAAATTTTGAAAGGAGACAGTGTAAACATATATACATATATATATTTCTTATATAACTCTGAATTCAGTTTTTCTTACAGTTCCAGTGGGGAATCAGATGTCTGGGTCTTTGCAATTGACGAGACATAGACTCTTAAGTCTGAGTCCAAGTCTATGAAATCCTTCCGGTAGGAGAATCCTACTCTTTCTTCTCAGTGAGATACAGTTGGGATCAATTATTTGTATCTGAAGTCAGGGATGACCTATTAGCAGGTCACAGAAGTGCAGAGACCTAGTTCCAGGTAAGCAGTACATAAGCTTCAATAAGAAGAAACTTCCCCTGTGACCTCAGGGATGTTGCTCTTGAGGGCAGTTGGCACTTGATCTGACAATAATTCACAGACATGTCCTCCTGGCAGTGGAGGCAGCCATCTGTCCCAGAATCTTCAGCAGCCACAGTTTTCTTCTGGTAGCAGCCTTTGCATTGTCCCTGGCTCTTTCATATCTCAGAAAACTAAGAATAGCATCCAGCCCTCAACTGCTCATGCTCCTCTCAGGCTCTAAGCTACCTTTGAGAAAAGTTGAGTCCATTTCCCTTAGAGTTCTGGTAGCTGGAGGACGCAGTTAATTCCCCAGTTCTATATAACATAGGCATCAAGTCAAATCAAGTTGTTCCCTGACAATCAAGTTGTTGGGTACTCCATACCATCCAAGGCATATCTTTAAGCTAACTTATTAAAGAGTACCTTTGAGATCATTTTGATAGTATATGGCACTGTAAAGTCATTTGGAAAATGAATCCTCAATAAAGAAAAAAAAATAATGACAGAATTACTGATAATATAATTTTCACAGGATTTTTCTCTTTTTCTCTTTCTTAGTCTCCGTAACTCCTGGCCTTCCCACACGAATATTATTTCTTCATTTCCACCAGAACAATCTATACAGCACTAGGAAGCAGAGCCATAGCTTCCAATGCCATTTTGACCGTCGCCTCTTGGACAAGACCTCTGAGGTGCGGTACCACCAATTCAACCCAGGAAACTTATTCCAATTCTCCAACCTCATAAAAACCTAAAGCTGGTAGCAAATTAAAACCTGCTAAAGCAGATCAGACAAGGAGCTTTTCCTATAGTTAGTTTCTGGAGCTTTGACTCGCCCACAAGTCTCCATTCCTCTTCAAGGTCCAGCTGTGAATCATCTTGAAGAATGGTTTTCTCTCACATAGATAAAAACTAAAACAAAACATAAAGTGCATTTTGGATGCATATGCCTATAAAACTGCTTTTTCTTTCATTTATAATTCAGGGAAGAGTATTCTCTGAAGTTAGGTCGAGAAATATTTTTGGTAGTGAGTTGCCTGTGAAACTCTCCCCAGGACCAAGTTCCTTTATGATTTATGTAGTCACTAGAGGAAGAAAAAGATGAGGGCTCTCAGCAGTGCCAGGACTGACAGCCATTGAGGGTTTGTTATCCAACATGGGAAATAGTCAAGTTGTGTTGGCAGAGTGGAGAAATTTTTTTTTTTTTTAATTTTGATTGAAGTTGTTCAGCAACTTCTGCTAAGTGCTAAGTCACTTCAGTCATGTCCGATTTCTTGCAACCCTCTCAACTCTAGCTCACCAGGCTCCTTTGTCCATGGGATTTCTCCAGGCAAGAATACCGGGGTGGGTTGTCATGCCCTCCTCCAGGAGATCTTCCCAACCCAGGGATCAAATCTGCATCTCTTATGGCTCCTACATAGGCAGGTTGGTTTTTTACCACTAGCTTTTTTTTTTTTTTAATTTTGATTTATTCAGCAACTTCTGAAAGTGAAAGTGAAGTTGCTCAGTCCTGTCTGACTCTTTGTGATCCCGTGGACCAGGCTCCTCTGTCCATGGGATTCTCCAGGCAAGAATACTGGAGTGGGTTGCCATTTCCTTGGTAACAACAATTCAAATGTGGTTCACTAATTTAAAAAGATAAATGCCAGAGTTATTATGTAATCTATCAAATGAGATCACACACTTCTTCCCTTTTCTTTATAAAGAAGTCACACAGTTGATATTCTCTAAATCTGTCTTTTCTCACTTTGATTGAAAAACGAGAGTATTATTTTGCCCTCAGTGAAGTAAACCATCATCTAAGATGACTTGGTGGAATAGAATGAACAAGTAACTTGCCATTGTGGCCTAATTATTTCTCTCTTATTTACCCTTAATCACTACTATAGTACTTGTAGCCAATGCATTAAAATAAAATCTGTCATTTTCTTAAACAGTAGACATCTCCAAATTTAAAAGGTAGGTTTCCAAAATGTAATAAGGCATCCAGATTAAGCTTCTATCATAGTCACTGAGAGGGTTCCCAGATTTAATAGTTTCTGACACTGAGTAGGTATTTGGCAAGTATCTGTTGAGTAGTTGATCAGCTGTAGTTTCAATGTCTGGTGAGCCATGGAGGGACAAGAGTATAGTCTCCTCAACAAGGCACTCCAGAGGGTGCTTGATGAAAACTATCTGCAGAGGAAGCTTAGGAATCATTTGGGGAAAATCAGAGCATCAGGGCCCCATAAGGGCAACCATTTATTACTGTAAAGTCTTTCTAATTTCACCCCAGACTGATATGACTTTAGAAATCATGGGCTGCAAAAGAAAAAAGATAGACTGGACCTTTCTTCTTCCTTACCAACAGAGAGGTTGTCNCGGGGTGGGTTGTCATGCCCTCCTCCAGGAGATCTTCCCAACCCAGGGATCAAATTTGCATCTCTTATGGCTCCTACATAGGCAGGTTGGTTTTTTACCACTAGCTTTTTTTTTTTTTTAATTTTGATTTATTCAGCAACTTCTGAAAGTGAAAGTGAAGTTGCTCAGTCCTGTCTGACTCTTTGTGATCCCGTGGACCAGGCTCCTCTGTCCATGGGATTCTCCAGGCAAGAATACTGGAGTGGGTTGCCATTTCCTTGGTAACAACAATTCAAATGTGGTTCACTAATTTAAAAAGATAAATGCCAGAGTTATTATGTAATCTATCAAATGAGATCACACACTTCTTCCCTTTTCTTTATAAAGAAGTCACACAGTTGATATTCTCTAAATCTGTCTTTTCTCACTTTGATTGAAAAACGAGAGTATTATTTTGCCCTCAGTGAAGTAAACCATCATCTAAGATGACTTGGTGGAATAGAATGAACAAGTAACTTGCCATTGTGGCCTAATTATTTCTCTCTTATTTACCCTTAATCACTACTATAGTACTTGTAGCCAATGCATTAAAATAAAATCTGTCATTTTCTTAAACAGTAGACATCTCCAAATTTAAAAGGTAGGTTTCCAAAATGTAATAAGGCATCCAGATTAAGCTTCTATCATAGTCACTGAGAGGGTTCCCAGATTTAATAGTTTCTGACACTGAGTAGGTATTTGGCAAGTATCTGTTGAGTAGTTGATCAGCTGTAGTTTCAATGTCTGGTGAGCCATGGAGGGACAAGAGTATAGTCTCCTCAACAAGGCACTCCAGAGGGTGCTTGATGAAAACTATCTGCAGAGGAAGCTTAGGAATCATTTGGGGAAAATCAGAGCATCAGGGCCCCATAAGGGCAACCATTTATTACTGTAAAGTCTTTCTAATTTCACCCCAGACTGATATGACTTTAGAAATCATGGGCTGCAAAAGAAAAAAGATAGACTGGACCTTTCTTCTTCCTTACCAACAGAGAGGTTGTCAAAGACGTGTGTGTGCTATGTTGCTTCAGTCATGTCTGACTCTTTGCAGTCCTATGGAATGTAACCAGCCAGGCTTCTCTGTCCATGGGATTCTCCAAACAAGAATACTGGAGTGTTCTTACCATCCCTCCTCCAGGGGATCTTCCCAACCCAGAGATCAAACCTGTGTCTCTTACATCTCCTGCAATGGCAGAGGGATTTTTACCACTAGTGCCGCCTGGGAAGCTATCAAAGATACTTTCTGTTGTGTTTAAAAAAAAAAAGGCAGGTAAGTGTCTGCCTCTTCCCCTGAAACACTGGAATACTCAGTGCCCTCCCAACCCTACCCAGGTAGCAAAGACTGGGATGAGGGCTGTTTGGGCTTATGAAATAGCATAATGATGTTTGCCATTTAGCAAGCTTCCATTTGTCTTCTTACCTACACCCACCATAAAGTAAAGACCAGATCTGGTATGAAAATGTGTCCAATTCAAAGCCTGCCCTGGGAGACCTTCTATGCATTTAACATTTCAGAAAAAAAATGCACTTAACTATTGGTTAACCACTTTGAGCATTTAATTTTCAACTTACTAGCAGACTCCTACCATAAGTCCTTAACGAACAAAGCTTTCAATTTCTAATGATCAAGCAAGTAGAGGCACATCAGATACTGATATTCTTAAATCCTACTTGACATGTTACAAAAAGCAGATGCAGTTCTCCTGAAACGACAGTCTGTGTTTCAAGCTCACCAAGGAGTGAGGTTCAGCCAACAAAAGTCATCTAGGAAACTAGAGAGTAAGAGAGAATAGGAGAGTAAGAAGAGAGGAACCACAGCTTCAGACTTACTGGACATAATCTAAGGCAGAAACATTTTCCCATACAAACCTGGAGAAAATGCCGCACTTAAAGGACTCAAACTGTAGTCACAGACACATAGATTAAGATTTCAGGCTTCAACATCTTCTATTTTTGGATCATTTGTCCAGTGGCCTGCTTTTGGCTGGACCTAGCTTGTCAGAAAAAGCCTTTTACACCCCCCTATTTAACCTGTTTCAGCATTAAACATATAATAGTAGTAACGTTTTGACTTAGATCGAAGTGGAAGCTCTTTAGTCTGAGGGTGGGCACGAATGGGTGACCACGGAGGGAGCAGGAGGAAGGTGGTGCAGGGTGAACCCTAAAGCATGGAGCCCTCAGGAACTGTCGGTCTCAGACACATGTCGAGCCAGGCTGGTGATGTGTGCGCCACTCAGGAAGGGTGGAAGGACTCCCAGTGCATCACCGCACCTGCCGCAGCNTAACCTGTTTCAGCATTAAACAAATAATAGTAGTAAAGTTTTGACTTAGATCGAAGTGGAAGCTCTTTAGTCTGAGGGTGGGCGCGAGTGGGTGACCACGGAGGGAGCAGGAGGAAGGTGGTGCAGAGTGAACCCCAAAGCATGGAGCCCTCAGGAACTGTCGGTCTCAGACACATGCCGAGCCAGGCTGGTGATGTGTGCGCCACTCAGGAAGGGTGGAAGGACTCCCAGTGCATCACCGCACCTGCCGCAGCGAAACCCATGCACACTTCTGTGATGCGCCTACCACCCTCTAGTGTTATTTCCTGCCACAAAAGGGCTGGTAAAGGACAAGCTTTGAAAAATCATACAGTTTTTGTAGAGAGAATACCGTGGACAAGAAATGTTAGCGCTGCGGGGAGGAGGGGGCAAAGGGGAAACATCTGGGGGCCGTACATGACACCGCGGTAGATTTATTCCTCACTGAGCCTGCTGTTGTATCATTTTACCCTTCCAGAAAATGGAGATAAAGTGCTCACTTATTACACTTTACCAAGGGAAGCGTCATACATTAATGTAAAATATTTTGAAAACGTCACATAAAATCTATTATAAAAATACAGGATGTTAACTAGCGCTTCTTTCTCTGGCAAAGATATATTAGAGGGGGGATAGTCTCCAATAGGAATGGAATTGTAGTTTCTAGCCCCCCTTGCTGGACAAGCAATGTAAAAACATCAATTCCTTCACCTTCCAGCTGCACAGCAGATGTTAGTGGGAGAAAATTTGGTGCAGAGCAATTGGTCTGGCTCAGTGTTAGAACTGTCGCTCACAGTCTTATTTCTGGAGACCTCACTGGGCCCCCATTTCTCCTGTGGATACTTAGGTGGGAAGACAGCCCTGCCTTCCTCCAAGTGAAGAGAAGAGAAATAATTAAGCTCATTGATAAGCAATAATATATTACAATTTTTAAAAATGCACCGTGGTATTTCCACCACCACCCTTCCCCATGGCATTTTTACAATTTGTCTGTGAAATTTTATAACCACATTCAAGAAAAAAAACAGTCTCTACTGGGATGGCAGCTTTAACACAGTAAAAGGAAAAAGATGGAAGGCAATCACGTCTAACCAAAAACAACGGGGGAGCAGTGAGTGCAGTCAGCAGGATGTAATTACTGGGACGGAAATGTGTGGTGAGGACGTTGCGCCTTTCCAACCCACGTGATCTCAGAGGCCCTTGCCTCCCATCTTTGAGAAGGACGCAGTCACACCCAGAAAGAGAGACCCGTCTAGGATGAGTCCAACAGGGGCTCTCCTCTCTGCTCTGCCACCTTCTCGCATGTCTAAAAGAGGTCCGCACCTTTGAAGGACATTTGGAAGGCAGCTGACGCAGCTTGAATGTCGAGTGGTTGTTTTTTAATGGACTTGTCAGCAGCCTTGCTCATTTGCAATAGAATTCCTTTTCTGCCTTCCCCTCTCGCAGGTTCGTGTTTTCCCAGTGCTGTGCCAATGCTGAATAATTTACAAGGGTGGAAAAAGGAAACTGTCACTGTCGCAGTCCCAGGGCTCTCCACTCACTCATCCGTCACATGGTCAAATGTCACCGGTGCCATTATTTGTGAGGGGTGAGATTAACGCCGTGCAGTGCCTTGCCTCCTTCCTTTATCTATTGTTAATGGTACTGAACTCCAGTGTGTGTGTTTTAAAGAGCTGGTTGCTATTTCTTCAACAAATGTCCCACTGAAGGAAATCCAAAGACCCGACTCCTCCTTCCATCTCACTCTTTCATCCCTGTTCATCTGTTTCCTTTTATCTGGCATTTCCACCCACAGCATAAAAATACAAATTTAGTTAGAACTCTATTCAGAAAAAAATGCCAGTGTTCAAAGTGATCCCAGTTGCTTTAGCTCTGTTCCTTATTAGGAAGGAGAGGGAGAGAGAAAAAAGCCCTCCGGTTGCAGTAATCGGGAGCCTCAGAGAATCACAGAAGGAGCGAAGCAAAGATCCCCTGCACTTTAGGAATCAAGGCCATGGCTCTCCAAGGAATTACCGCAGGGCAGATATAGGATTATCATATTCTTTTCCTTACCAAGAGGGTAAACTACCAGCATTAGTTATATACTACAAAAGGAGAAGAAACTATAACCAACATTTAATTTTAATGTAATAGAGAAAATAAATACCATATGATTAGAGGCTGATATTTACCTGTGAATAGTTATTGCCGCGTGCTAAGCAATGATCAGGAGAGTACCTATCCCTTATTGAAGAGAGGCTTTGAAAAGAATGATGTAGACATTTTAATAGTTCCTATCTTTCAGTGTCTTGAATGTGAATATACCAAAATACTAGTGATAGTTAATATCAATTCAGTACTTAATGAGTGCTCTAAATGTATTATTTCTCTTAATTCTTGTAAATATTGCTGCTATCATTATCCCCATTTTATAGATAAGACAATCATGACACGGTTTAAGTAAAGGATTAAATCATATATGTGGTGGTAGACCTGAGATTAACCCAGAGAAGAGGACATTAAACTTATTTTTTAATATGTATTTATACAGCACTGAAAAATTGGAGAAAGGCTAAAAATTATAACTTACTCTTATAAGCTTGGGTCACATGAAAAATCTTACAAAGACTACACCATTTGTTTCTGCATCTCCTCGTTTGAGTGCCAATTGACTGAATTAAATGTTTAAGAATTAACTTACTCCTGGCCTGTTGAGTGAGCTAATTTGAAGTGACTACAATTTATCTGCTTCCTGCTCTTGTTCATGACATATGATTGGATCGTGGCTCTGGTTAATTAACAGGTAAGCTACAGGCACAAGTTATCCTGTCCCAAGTTGTCCTCTCATCCTTCAGCACCTCTTTGTGCTCCCTTTTGGTTTGCTTTGGGGGAAACCCTGATATCCTATCTGCTGTGATACATTAGAACAGTAGATAAAAACACAGAACAGCTCTGACTGCATTAGCTGCTTTAGAAGGGCAAAGAAGAACTGAAGAGATCCGCTATTTCATTCACTGCCAGCAGATAAGTGCTCTCAAAGAGCCACAAAGGCAAAATCCCCAGGGAACCTACAATAAAGAAACTTGGGTCATCTCGTGAAGAGATTCAAGTTGAAACTCAGGAGCTGTTTTGTGAACACATAGAGTCATCTAGAAAAATCATGCTTGACCCCCCGGACACACAGGTCACTTTTTCCAAATGCCAAATAGAAACCTGGAGTCTCAGGGTAAAGCTCTGGAACCTTCTATCTCTTCCTTAAAGGAAGAGAGATTGACAGCAATACAGTCATTTGGGATGTTATCAGGTCTACAAACAAATGGATGCTGCAGGCTGAAAGGGAGACTGCAGCGGACAGACAGCACAGGGATGGGACCACCCCAGATGCAGACATTTGCTCCCACTTATCTCGCTGTGCTGACGGTGAAACAGGGTCACCAAATCTGATGGGAAGTTAGCATTGTACCGACACAACTTGGCGTGGAGACAGATGTGTGGGAATTAAACAAATGCTGCACACTGGCTGCTCCTTCACACTGAACCAGTCTTTTCTAATTCCAGATACTTAGAGCACCAACCAAAGCTTGGGGAAAGTGGTCATGCAAAGTCTCTGTAGGAAACCACAAATGGTTGCCCTTAAGAGAGTAATGCGTGTAGGTGTTCTCAGAGGGAAAATGAGTCCATTCCTACAAAACTGACAGTGACACATTGAAAACAATGTTTTTGAAGTGCCCCCAGCTCTTCAAGAACAAAGATGGGAACCGCAGGCTTCTTGGATTGACTCACTGAAGAATGATCCTTTGCAGTCTCTTGTGCAACAAAATATTAAAGCTCTTAAAACTCAGCCAGAAAACTCGAGAAATCTGGAAGGGCTCTTGGAAGCGGAAATTCCAAGAGCGCAGAATGAGGCTGGCGTCTTGCTCCATCTCCCACAGTTTATTTTTCTTCCTGACTTCTGTTTCCCTAGATTGCTTCTTGGAACTGAACTTTTCTGTTTTCTAAACTGATAAACATGAACTGATCGGGCACCAATTGAGGACACATTTTAAAGAACCTGTATTGAAAATCATTTCAGGTGATCCATTATTGGCATCATTATCCAGCAGAATCTTAACCCCCTGATGCCTCCGTGTGCGGCAATAATTCTTTGTCACACTGAGAAAATCCAAGAAAATTGCTAGTGAAGCCAACACACCGATTCATTCAACAGTGACTATTGTTGCCGATGTTGTATGTGAGGCGCTGTATGACACCCTGGTGACTTAAAGAACAAGACCCATCCTCAACCTCAGGAAGACCGAAGTCTTCTAGGGAGGAAAAGATTCACAAGATGGTTAAAAAAATACGTTACCTAAAATGATGGAAACGGACCCAGGCTATTATGGGAAACACCAGCACAGATATTTTCTGTGATTTTTTTTGTGTGTGTGCGTGGTGGGGTTGGGGGCACTGAGCGACTTGCCTTTACACTATATAACCGAAGGTATCATTTTTAAAACAAATCTGGCCATTTCTGTAAAACACCTACTTCATAGACANTTGAGTGCCAATTGACTGAATTAAATGTTTAAGAATTAACTTACTCCTGGCCTGTTGAGTGAGCTAATTTGAAGTGACTACAATTTATCTGCTTCCAGCTCTTGTTCATGACATATGATTGGATCGTGGCTCTGGTTAATTAACAGGTAGGCTACAGGCACAAGTTATCCTGTCCCAAGTTGTCTTCTCATCCTTCAGCACCTCTTTGTGCTCCCTTTTGGTTTGCTTTGGGGGAAACCCTGATATCCTATCTGCTGTGATACATTAGAACAGTAGATAAAAAACACAGAACAGCTCTGACTGCATTAGCTGCTTTAGAAGGGCAAAGAAGAACTGAAGAGATCCGCTATTTCATTCACTGCCAGCAGATAAGTGCTCTCAAAGAGCCACAAAGGCAAAATCCCCAGGGAACCTACAATAAAGAAACTTGGGTCATCTCGTGAAGAGATTCAAGTTGAAACTCAGGAGCTGTTTTGTGAACACATAGAGTCATCTAGAAAAATCATGCTTGACCCCCCGGACACACAGGTCACTTTTTCCAAATGCCAAATAGAAACCTGGAGTCTCAGGGTAAAGCTCTGGAACCTTCTATCTCTTCCTTAAAGGAAGAGAGATTGACAGCAATACAGTCATTTGGGATGTTATCAGGTCTACAAACAAATGGATGCTGCAGGCTGAAAGGGAGACTGCAGCGGACAGACAGCACAGGGATGGGACCACCCCAGATGCAGACATTTGCTCCCACTTATCTCGCTGTGCTGACGGTGAAACAGGGTCACCAAATCTGATGGGAAGTTAGCATTGTACCGACACAACTTGGCGTGGAGACAGATGTGTGGGAATTAAACAAATGCTGCACACTGGCTGCTCCTTCACACTGAACCAGTCTTTTCTAATTCCAGATACTTAGAGCACCAACCACAGCTTGGGGAAAGTGGTCATGCAAAGTCTCTGTAGGAAACCACAAATGGTTGCCCTTAAGAGAGTAATGCGTGTAGGTGTTCTCAGAGGGAAAATGAGTCCATTCCTACAAAACTGACAGTGACACATTGAAAACAATGTTTTTGAAGTGCCCCCAGCTCTTCAAGAACAAAGATGGGAACCGCAGGCTTCTTGGATTGACTCACTGAAGAATGATCCTTTGCAGTCTCTTGTGCAACAAAATATTAAAGCTCTTAAAACTCAGCCAGAAAACTCGAGAAATCTGGAAGGGCTCTTGGAAGCGGAAATTCCAAGAGCGCAGAATGAGGCTGGCGTCTTGCTCCATCTCCCACAGTTTATTTTTCTTCCTGACTTCTGTTTCCCTAGATTGCTTCTTGGAACTGAACTTTTCTGTTTTCTAAACTGATAAACATGAACTGATCGGGCACCAATTGAGGACACATTTTAAAGAACCTGTATTGAAAATCATTTCAGGTGATCCATTATTGGCATCATTATCCAGCAGAATCTTAACCCTCTGATGCCTCCGTGTGTGGCAATAATTCTTTGTCACACTGAGAAAATCCAAGAAAATTGCTAGTGAAGCCAACACACCGATTCATTCAACAGTGACTATTGTTGCCGATGTTGTATGTGAGGCGCTGTGTGACACACTGGTGACTTAAAGAGCAAGACCCATCCTCAACCTCAGGAAGACCGAAGTCTTCTAGGGAGGAAAAGATTCACAAGATGGTTAAAAAAATACGTTACCTAAAATGATGGAAACGGACCCAGGCTATTATGGGAAACACCAGCACAGATATTTTCTGTGATTTTTTTTGTGTGTGTGCGTGGTGGGGTTGGGGGCACTGAGCGACTTGCCTTTACACTATATAACCGAAGGTATCATTTTTAAAACAAATCTGGCCATTTCTGTAAAACACCTACTTCATAGACAAAATATTTTAAAGAGCCTTAGCATGTTCATGTTGGCAACAGATGTGGCTTATTAACAGTTAAATTTATAATTCATTGAAGCGAGCTTGAAAAGAATGCTAATTTAATAAAGTACTATAATTTATTACATAAATTTATATAACTCATACTGTTTCATTAATTCAAACACATTTTCCTACAAATCAGTGAAGTTGTAATACATACTTGATTTCTTAATTCAGGCATCAGTGAGTAAGGATCAGCCTACGCAGGTATGCAAACATTTTTGATCAAAGAAGTCCTAAAAATAGGCTTTTGAAGGTAATTGTATCACTGTGAAATAACTTGGGAACAACTGAATTATAGATTTTGTGTGGCTCTTACAAAAGGTTTATCTGTATTTATAAACACATATGTATAATATATATGTGTATTCACACTGATCCCACAAACGGTAAAGCTTAATATTTTTATGTGCTAGGTTACCATAGTGCTCAGATCCTTCAATCTATGTATTCTTTCCCATTGTCAGACTCTGAGCCAGCAAATGTGTCCATAATTGGAGTTGCAAATGTATAATATGCATTTCCAGCTATATATTGATCTATTTAGTATTAGGATTCTTTCACTGTAACAGAACAGGAGCCAACTTTATTTAACTGAAGAGAGAAAAGGCTATTTATAATTAAGGCTCAGAATTTATAATTAAGACAGCGATATTCAAGGAAACCAGATCCAGGGACTGAAAATCCATCCTGAATCCAGGCAGCTTCTCCAGAAATTTGCCTCATCATTTCTTTCTGGTTGTTCTTCTTTACTCTGCAGTAGTGTGTGAGTTTATGATGGCACCCTATAGTTCCTGAGTTAGGACTTTGCTAGTCAAAAGACTTAACTTAGGTTGAAATAGAGACTTTTGGTTCCAATTCAACATCCCTGGAAGAAAAGTCAGACTGGTTTAGCTTTGATCTGACGTCTTCTTCTAGTCCAATAAACTCTGACCAAAGGAGTACAATCCAGAAGAACAAATATGAATCCCAAGGCAGCCAGTTATGTAAGCGAAAGAAGCTTTTAAGCATCGATAGAAGATATGCTGACCATCTCACATGTGCCTAATGACAAATAACTAGTACTTTTAGCATTCTTATTTTACAAAAGTGTTTTCATAAATATTTTCAAATTTTACCTCATTTGTTTTTCACAATGCCCTTCAGTATTTATTCTTATTCCTATATTTTGGATAAAGAAATAGGAGTTTGAAAGACCCTGTAGCTTGCCCCAAAGCTCAGAGCTAGAATGTCCAAGAGCAAGAACTAAAACTGATTTTCTGACTCCAAATTCTAGAACAGCAGTTTCTGATTTGTAAACCTGTGGATAAACTTGAAGAAACATGTTTCTGGTTATTATTTTTCTTAAAACAGGATTCTAGTCTCTTCCCTGAGCAGGCTCCCCTCCCCACCCGCTACTAAATATACCTTGGCATCCTCGAAGATTGTCCCCCAAGTGCTCGCAAAGCAGTTTACCAAACAGACTCAGCATGAAGTGTCTGCTTTATTCAGCTTTCCCTGCTGTTTCTCCCCCATCAATTTCTACTGTCCTTGAAGGGCCTGAAGACTCTCACCATTGCCTCTCTTGGTAGGACACTTCCTGGGGAGGCTGATGGTTTTCCAAAGGAAAGCTGATGTTTTCAAAGCTGCCCCTCGTTGAAGCTGGAGAGCCATGCTGAGATCCCTGTGGATGAGATAATGGCCCTCCTGTCTCATCACACTGCCTCACCCAGGCCACAGAGCAGCTCTGCTGGAGCCTCGTCCCACAAATTTCACTGAAAGCGAGTTTCCTTTTCTCACCTAACCCCTCTCCTAGGCAGTTCCAGTCAAGTGAAAGGGGATACAGAGACAGGGGACACGTTCAGGACATCTCTTGCACCTCTCTTTCTCTTCCATTCACTACTTCTTTTTCATCCGTCCACCCTTTCATCTAGCCACTCATTCAGTGGGCATTTATTTCATTCCTATTATATGTAAGAGGGTGTGCTGGGTGTTGGGAAACACAGTGGTCATGGGAGTCTAGGTCTTGCCCCTCTTTGGGCTCACTTCTGATTGAGGGAGGGGAAAGGAAAATAAAGAACTGAAAAAATCCATCAAATGAGGTCAGAGAGTGTGGAGTTTGAAACTGGAAAGGTAACGGGGGCCAGAAGATAGGAGATCCTAGAGACCCCTAAGTTCAGCCTTTAACCCAGTGTCACTGGAAATTCTTAGAGGATTTTAATTGAAGAGTGAATGATCAGGTTGTCAGATCTGTGCATTAAAAGACCACTGTGATTTCAGGGCACAGAATGAATTGGAGAAAAGCAACAATACAGGTCAGGTTAGATGTTGTTTGCAGTAAAAATCCAGAGCAGATAAGAGGGTGACTTGCACAACAGTTAGCCATATTAAAGAAAAAAATCAACCAGAGTTAATGATTAATTGGATGTGGGGCTGGGAGAAAGGAGAGTAGGCTCGATACTGTTAAAACATCATACTGCCATAAATTTTTCACGATGACAACACGTAGAGTTTTAATACCTTTCTGGTTGTTATTAATTACCATTATTGGCATCATCATTCTTATCACTTCATATTTTATTATCTCATTGAGACTGGCTGAATTCATGTTATNTACTGTTAAAACATCACACTGCCATAAATTTTTCACGATGACAACACGTAGAGTTTTAATACCTTTCTGGTTGTTATTAATTACCATTATTGGCATCATCATTCTTATCACTTCATATTTTATTATCTCATTGAGACTGGCTGAATTCATGTTATTTAGAGAGACAGTGTGATACAGTGAAAAGTGTGGGGACTTGGGAGACAAAAGAGAGATGTGATTCTGGATATTTCCCATAGTAGCATGTGAATTTGGGCAAGATATATGACCTCTCCCAGATACTTTCCTTACATTTTATGTGCAGACGCAATGTGTCTCTGCTAGTTGTATAGAATAAGGAAAGTTTATATTAAGTGCCTGACTTAGTGCTTCATTGCCTGACAAGGAGTGGGTGCTCCATTAATAGTCGCTATTATTATAACATTCATATAGCACTTAATTTGACAAGCCAAATGACCGTTTAGCTGGTTATTTTTCACAGCAGTTTTATGAAATAATGGAGAAGGTAATGAAAAGAGATGAAGTCATTAAGGTGGGGGATAGAGGGATTCATATTTTTGCTTCAACCCTAGTCTGCCAAGGACATTGCACAGTATTGGCCACATCCATGAAAGTTCAACAGTCATGTGCAGACTGTCTTGTCCATGAGTAAGGGATAATTAAGCAGTGTGTTATGGGTGTTTCATGAATTTTTAAATCCAAGTTTTGTTGTCAGATAAGTTTAAGAAATGCTGGGCTTTGTTAAACCAATTTCTTTTCTGCAAAATTTACCACCGTTTTAATATTCTCAAGTGTGCTGTAAATCTCCAAGAAGGGAGATCAGATGCAGCATCTTCCAAACTTCCATGAAGGAACTCTTTTGAGACTAGTTTTTCACAGAACACAAGTCTGGGAAATTTTGCAACAGACTGTATTTTCTTGAATATCTGCATCTTGTATATATGCTATCTTTACTCTAATTTAGAAATAGCCACTATATCTGAAGGGAAGGGAAGGGAAGGGAAAGTTGCTTAGTCGTGTCTGACTCTTTGCCACCCCATGGACTGTAGCCTACCAGGCTTCTCAGTCCATGGGATTTTCTAGGCAAGAGTACTGGAGTGGGTTGCCATTTCCTTCTCTAAGGGATCTTCTTGACCCAGGGATCAAACCATATCTGAAAAACATAGTAAAAGTCATTTTTCATGACTTAGGAAAAGAAATGTTAGAATCATCTGAAAATAAGAACTTTTATATTCCTTGACCTTGTCAGAAAATAATAGAAAGGAAGAAAAATAAAACTCATGGAAAGTATAGAAATATTAACCATTTCCATACTATCTTTGTGTGTATATAAAATAAGTTAAATGGTTCCTACCATAGCAAGACATTACTAATGTAAGGCATAAAGAAGCTTTTCCATGTATGTATTTAAACCTTGTGGATACTATGAAGATACCAAATCAATGAATAATAATCTTTAGAAGTATGCATCCATCCTCAACTGCGGTATACATAGAGATACATGTCAAAGTAACATTGCTAGTGGCAGAAGTATACAAATCATATTGTAATATCACAGAAATCAGAGTAAGCTGAGCAGTAGTACTCAGGGAAAAATACATCAGTGGCTGGCTATTAAATTTTATTTTTGAGTGACACTGATATTAACATCAAACCCAATATCTGTCATTGAGAAAGAACTGAAGAGTCTGGTCCAGTCAGTACTCTGACTCGTCCGCCATCCCATAATACCTTTGAAGGTGGCCCTTACTTTTCTCCTTGGTCAGTATCACTGACAAGGCTGAATGGCCTTATTCTTGGCATCTTATTGTATGATTTTCTTGGTTGGTCTGTCCCTTTAGTAGGTTATCAAACATCATAATTTTGGTTTGAATAGTTCAGTGAATAGCCAGGATATTTTCCACTGATTCCTGAATGTACTTTATGAAATTTATCTTTATTTATGGATAACATCATGTCTGTAAAGCATAAATGTAATCTTTATTGCTCCAGGATCATGTCCTGGATGATACAACAGGTTACCTACATATTTCTAGAAAGACACTAGTTCCCTGTAACCCACTCACCTTTTATTTTTTTAACTCCTGAAGCAAGTCTTTGTGTCCATTTTCAGAAGTATATGTACTGCGCATCAGATTTTGTCCAACAAACTCTCCCTGAGCAGTGATCCCTCGTATCATTGCTACAAATTGTCAGTGCCCCAGCGAAATGAAGATATTGATTTAGCCATAACTCCTTTCACCACCTCCATAGGAGGCTCTTTCTTCAGATACAGAAAATGCATTAAAACCCCATGCTGTCACGAGGTAGATTAATGCCCCTGTGTCACAGCTCTCCTTGGAAACTGCATCAAACACCAAGCATTAGAACTGGATTAGGAGTCACTGAGACCTTTGAACATCCCAAGATTGCCATTCTCTTCGGTCCCCTGTGAACAATGGCTCCATTTGCAAATAGAGTCATGAAAATGAAAACGCCTGGGGACAGGAATGCACAGATGCCCGTGTGTCGGGTCCTCACACACAAAGCAGAATGGACAGTCATGGGGAAAGGGGATCAGGAGGCATCACCAAAATGAGGCAGAAAAGGCAGAAAACCGGGGATGCCAGATACGTGAAAATGCTTTTGAAATATAACACAATAATAAAAAAAAGTTCCTAAGAAATGATTTACCTGAGTGATCTCCTTGACCCATCAAAGGGGCCATTCTCCTGAAACTTCACCTAATACTTGTTTCCTGATCTCAGCCTTCTGAAGTAAGAGTTTCTGTTGCTTTCCACTTAACCCTCGCTATTTCCTTATTATCTCCGGAGCTGATTCTCACACAGGGTTCCTTGATACACCACTTGGTTGAGCTAATTACTTGCTTTTTAAAATTCTCATTTCTGATTTAGCATGACTCTAATTTCAGCTTTTCTTTCCAGAACGCTGTAAGTAGACTTGCCATTTCTATCACCATATAAACCATTTATTCCTCTTATTTATCTCCTATCATAAACAAAGAGCTTCTCCTTCTAGAGAAAGGAGCAGTGTCTATTAGGGAGGATATAATTCTGGTCCCTGTGAGTGCCTAAAAGAGTGTGAGGAAAATCCCTTTGCTTCCATTTTCTGTGAGTGACCTTCATGAAGGCCCAAAGAGTTCCAAAATCCTCAGACAAGAACCAAAGAACATTTATAAGGCTCCTATGCGTAGCCCTGTAGGTTGTTTAACATTTAACCCCAAGGGGCACCACGCATATGTGCTACAGTATGACTGGTGTCCATGATAGTCATGCAGCTCATAACTGAGACTATCATATACAGCAGTCCTACTCACAGCCAGTCACATGATAGGATGAGTAAAAGGTTGGCTAGTTCTTGTAGGTAGGGTCAACTTTTGGGTGAATTTGAATTTTGAGGGAGAGCATTCCAGTAAGCATTTGTTAATTAAAGTTAAGAAGTCATTGGCCTTCTCACCTAGTCTGTTTTTGGTAACAAGTCATGAGATTGGTTCTCAAAATCAGTGATGGAGATTGCAGCTCCCCTGAAGGGATATTCATACTCTTGTATTTTCAGAGCATCTCATGGACTAAGTTCTGGCCTAAAGGAGGATCTGGTACCCACATGAAACCCTCATTTGCCAATTGCTTATCCATTGTTAAGGCTATGGTTTTTCCAGTGGTCATGTATGAATGTGAGAGTTGAACTATAAAGAAAGCTGAATGCTGAAGAAATGGTGCTTTTGAACTGTGATATTGGAGAAGACTCTTGAGAGTCCCTTGGACTGCAAGGAGATCCAACAGTTCATCCTAAAGGAGATCAGTCCTGGGTGTTCACTGGAAGGACTTATTTTGAAGCTGCAGTTCTAATACTTTGGCCACCTGATGCAAAGAGCTGACTCATTTAAAACGACTCTGATGCTGGGAAAGATTGAGGGCAGGAGGAGAAGGGGATGATGGAGGATGAGTTGGTTGGATGGCATCACTGACTCAATGGACATGGGTTTGGGTGGACTCCAGGAGTTGGTGATGGACAGGGAGGCCTGGCANACCATAGCAAGACATTACTAATGTAAGGCATAAAGAAGCTTTTCCACGTATGTATTTAAACCTTGTGGATACTATGAAGATACCAAATCAATGAATAATAATCTTTAGAAGTATGCATCCATCCTCAACTGTGGTATACATAGAGATACATGTCAAAGTAACATTGCTAGTGGCAGAAGTATACAAATCATATTGTAATATCACAGAAATCAGAGTAAGCTGAGCAGTAGTACTCAGGGAAAAATACATCAGTGGCTGGCTATTAAATTTTATTTTTGAGTGACACTGATATTAACATCAAACCCAATATCTGTCATTGAGAAAGAACTGAAGAGTCTGGTCCAGTCAGTACTCTGACTCGTCCGCCATCCCATAATACCTTTGAAGGTGGCCCTTACTTTCCTTCTTGGTCAGTATCACTGACAAGGCTGAATGGCCTTATTCTTGGCATCTTATTGTATGATTTTCTTGGTTGGTCTGTCCCTTTAGTAGGTTATCAAACATCATAATTTTGGTTTGAATAGTTCAGTGAATAGCCAGGATATTTTCCACTGATTCCTGAATGTACTTTATGAAATTTATCTTTATTTATGGATAACATCATGTCTGTAAAGCATAAATGTAATCTTTATTGCTCCAGGATCATGTCCTGGATGATACAACAGGTTACCTACATATTTCTAGAAAGACACTAGTTCCCTGTAACCCACTCACCTTTTATTTTTTTAACTCCTGAAGCAAGTCTTTGTGTCCATTTTCAGAAGTATATGTACTGCGCATCAGATTTTGTCCAACAAACTCTCCCTGAGCAGTGATCCCTCGTATCATTGCTACAAATTGTCAGTGCCCCAGCGAAATGAAGATATTGATTTAGCCATAACTCCTTTCACCACCTCCATAGGAGGCTCTTTCTTCAGATACAGAAAATGCATTAAAACCCCATGCTGTCACGAGGTAGATTAATGCCCCTGTGTCACAGCTCTCCTTGGAAACTGCATCAAACACCAAGCATTAGAACTGGATTAGGAGTCACTGAGACCTTTGAACATCCCAAGATTGCCATTCTCTTCGGTCCCCTGTGAACAATGGCTCCATTTGCAAATAGAGTCATGAAAATGAAAACGCCTGGGGACAGGAATGCACAGATGCCCGTGTGTCGGGTCCTCACACACAAAGCAGAATGGACAGTCATGGGGAAAGGGGATCAGGAGGCATCACCAAAATGAGGCAGAAAAGGCAGAAAACCGGGGATGCCAGATACGTGAAAATGCTTTTGAAATATAACACAATAATTAAAAAAAGTTCCTAAGAAATGATTTACCTGAGTGATCTCCTTGACCCATCAAAGGGGCCATTCTCCTGAAACTTCACCTAATACTTGTTTCCTGATCTCAGCCTTCTGAAGTAAGAGTTTCTGTTGCTTTCCACTTAACCCTCGCTATTTCCTTATTATCTCCGGAGCTGATTCTCACACAGGGTTCCTTGATACACCACTTGGTTGAGCTAATTACTTGCTTTTTAAAATTCTCATTTCTGATTTAGCATGACTCTAATTTCAGCTTTTCTTTCCAGAACGCTGTAAGTAGACTTGCCATTTCTATCACCATATAAACCATTTATTCCTCTTATTTATCTCCTATCATAAACAAAGAGCTTCTCCTTCTAGAGAAAGGAGCAGTGTCTATTAGGGAGGATATAATTCTGGTCCCTGTGAGTGCCTAAAAGAGTGTGAGGAAAATCCCTTTGCTTCCATTTTCTGTGAGTGACCTTCATGAAGGCCCAAAGAGTTCCAAAATCCTCAGACAAGAACCAAAGAACATTTATAAGGCTCCTATGCGTAGCCCTGTAGGTTGTTTAACATTTAACCCCAAGGGGCACCACGCATATGTGCTACAGTATGACTGGTGTCCATGATAGTCATGCAGCTCATAACTGAGACTATCATATACAGCAGTCCTACTCACAGCCAGTCACATGATAGGATGAGTAAAAGGTTGGCTAGTTCTTGTAGGTAGGGTCAACTTTTGGGTGAATTTGAATTTTGAGGGAGAGCATTCCAGTAAGCATTTGTTAATTAAAGTTAAGAAGTCATTGGCCTTCTCACCTAGTCTGTTTTTGGTAACAAGTCATGAGATTGGTTCTCAAAATCAGTGATGGAGATTGCAGCTCCCCTGAAGGGATATTCATACTCTTGTATTTTCAGAGCATCTCATGGACTAAGTTCTGGCCTAAAGGAGGATCTGGTACCCACATGAAACCCTCATTTGCCAATTGCTTATCCATTGTTAAGGCTATGGTTTTTCCAGTGGTCATGTATGAATGTGAGAGTTGAACTATAAAGAAAGCTGAATGCTGAAGAAATGGTGCTTTTGAACTGTGATATTGGAGAAGACTCTTGAGAGTCCCTTGGACTGCAAGGAGATCCAACAGTTCATCCTAAAGGAGATCAGTCCTGGGTGTTCACTGGAAGGACTTATTTTGAAGCTGCAGTTCTAATACTTTGGCCACCTGATGCAAAGAGCTGACTCATTTAAAACGACTCTGATGCTGGGAAAGATTGAGGGCAGGAGGAGAAGGGGATGATGGAGGATGAGTTGGTTGGATGGCATCACTGACTCAATGGACATGGGTTTGGGTGGACTCCAGGAGTTGGTGATGGACAGGGAGGCCTGGCATGCTGTGGTTCATGGGGTCGCAAAGAGTTAGACACAACCGAGTGCCTGAACTAAACTGAACTGAACTATCCATTGACCATCCCACCAAAGTGGAGCTATGGGTATAGGTGAGGTGAAGTCACTCAGTCATGTCTGACTCTTTGCGACCCCATGGACTGTAACCTATTAGGCTGCTCTGTCCATGGGATTCTCCAGGCAAGAATACTGGAGTGGATTTCCATTTCCTTCTCCAGGGGATCTTCCCAACCCAGGGATTGAACCCAGGTCTCCCGCATCGAAGGCAGACGCTTTAACCTCTGAGCCACGAAGGAAGCCCCAATGGGTACAGGAGAGGCCCTTTATTAACATGTGGCTGGAAAGGCACTTCTTGTTTATATTTTCTGTCTTTATGTTCTGGATGTACAGATACTTCTGTTATGAAAGAGGGCAATGACAGCTTTCCAACACCAATCAGGCTAACCACGACTGGGAGAGCCTAAATCCTCCCCCAAGATAACAGAGAGATTATTTTAATGCCCTTGTGAGAAATAAGAATTCCTATAAAAAGCCCAAATCTACTTACTGTTTTACTTAACTCTATACTTGGCCCTAGAAGAAAGTGTGAATTGTTTATCACAGTTTACCACTATCACAGGGCCATGGCTATCTTTGTTCATGGGCTTTGTCATAAAATACAACACAAACAAAAACCTTTTAAAGACATTTTCAGATATGTTGAAATCTCAAAACCAGATAATTTTGGACTACAGGCCCCTATTTCTGAAGGACTTTCTCTTTAATTGCTGCTGCTAAATTGCTTCAGTCATGTCCAACTCTGTGCAAGCCCATAGACAGCAGCCCACCAGGCTTCCCCGTCCCTGGGATTCTCCAGGCAAGAACACTGGAGTGGGTTGCCATTTCCTTCTCCAATGCATGAAAGTGAAAGTGAAGTCACTCAGTCATGTCCAACCCTCAGCAACCCCATGGACTGCAGGCTTCCAGGCTCTTCCATCCATGGAATCTTCCAGGCAAGAGTACTGGAGTAGGGTGCCACTCATGACCTCTACACACATAGAATTTCTATGTGGGAAAGCAAATGTATGGATCTCCAAGATGTTTATAGGGCTATATCTCGTATCAGATGATTGTCATGACATATGTCCTTGATCCAATGTTTCTTCCCCCTGACTTGACCTTAGCAATACAATCCTGTTTTATGTTCACTAAGCTCTATGATGCCAGCAGTTCTGAATGACAAGAGTATCAGGAGAGGAGTGGCCAGAGATGGAGTTAGACATAAGAAGAATCAAATCATGAAGGGTCTTGTATACCCAGTGGACAGATCTGGACTTCATCCCACAGGCAAAGGGGAACTCTTAATAATTTTTTAAGCAGTAGATTAATATGATTTCATTTTCATTTTGCAAGAATTTTACTCTGAGCTTGAGAGAGTAAGATGGCAATAAAGTGAAAATTATTTGCTCAGTCATGTTTGACTCTTTGCAGCCCCATGGACTGTAGGCTGCCAGATTCCTCTGTCCATGGAATTCTCCAGGCAAGAATGCTGGAGTGGGTTACCATTTCATTCTCCAGGGATCTTCCCAACCCAGGTATTGAACCTGAGTCTCCTGCATTGTGGCAGAGACTTTAGCCTCTGAGCCACAAGGGAAGCCCAAGATGTCAATGGGAAGACCCACTAGAAATCTATTATAGTAGCAGTCAAGAGATACGATTTGGGCTAAAACAGAGGGGGTGGGGAAAATGAAATTGGGGATTATATGAGAGTAAAAATGTTAGGGCTAATTGGGTTAAAGGAATGTGAATAAAGAAAAGGGGAGATATTTGTGCTGACAAGAATTCTGACCTCAGACAATTAGGTCCATAAGGATATCATTCATCAAGATAATGAAAACTTGGAGGGGAGCACATTTGCAGGAAAATAGAATAAGGGTGTGTCTGCAGGCAGGTGGAGATGCATGGTTAGCAGTTGGCTGTGTGCATCTGCGTCTCAGGAGAGAGCTATAGATTTGGCAGTCTTCAGCCTACCTAGTGAGTATAATTGTTTGTTACAGCTGTGGTAACAAGATATCACAGACTGGGTGGTTTCTACAACAAAATTTATTTTCTTACAGTTCTGTAGGCTAGAAGTCTGAGGTCAAGCAGGATGGATTCCTTCTGAAGGCCATTAGAGAAGGATATACTCCAGGGCTCTCCCCTCGGTTTGCAGGTGGTTCTCTTCTTGTGATTCACACTGGCCATGCCTCTCCACCCAAACCTCATGTGTGTGTGTGTGTGTGTTTAAATTTCCTCTTCTTGAGATAGCACCAGTCAGTCATATTGGACTAAGGTCCACCCTGATGACTTCATTTTAATTTAATTATTTTGGGAATGATCTTATCTCCAAAAATGATCAAATTCCATGATGCTGAAGGTTGGAACTTCAAGTTATAACTTTTTGTGGGGTATGCAGTTCAGCCCATAAAGAATGAGCAAAGCCACAGAGTAGAGGGGATCCCTCGAGCAAGTGTGAGGAAAGGGAAGAGAGAAAAGAATGCAGGGAACCAGTGGAGAGGCAACAGCTGCATGGAGAGGGAAAGACCTGGGAACACAGAGCCTTGGGAGACCTGATCAGCGGCCTTGAGGAGAACCAGCAAGCAGAGATCTTTAAGATGCTGGGAAAGTTTCAAGAAGGCAGCCATCTCAGAATGAAGTGCCTCTGAGAACCACATACAGTGAGACTATCCTTGGTCAAGCACTTTAAGGGGCTAAATGGACCTGTGAGCTGGACAGCATTGAGTTGAGGATTGGAAAATGGGCAGTGATGTGTGTGCGACTGGAGACAGTGAGTCTAAAAGGAAGGAGAGAGACAGTACCTAATGCTGAGGAAGGGTGGGGCTTTGCTTGCTTGGTTTGTTTTCCTTTTTTAGAGTAGAGGAAACATTAGCTGGGAATAAAAGGGAATTCAAAAAAGACTGAAAATAATTTTAGATCTTTCTGAGACATAAATCTGACAGCATCAGATTAAGCATGGTGCTTTAATACTTCCAGTGGTTTCTAACAGATGAAAATAAGGTCCAAGCTACACACATCATGCATGCCCTTTACAACCCAACCCACGGTACCCCTTCTGTTCCCATGCTGTTCAAGCACCTGCCCTGTGCCTTGGCTATGAGGAACCTTCCCCATTCCCAGGTCTGGGCANAGTCATATTGGACTAAGGTCCACCCTGATGACTTCATTTTAATTTAATTATTTTGGGAATGATCTTATCTCCAAAAATGATCAAATTCCATGATGCTGAAGGTTGGAACTTCAAGTTATAACTTTTTGTGGGGTATGCAGTTCAGCCCATAAAGAATGAGCAAAGCCACAGAGTAGAGGGGATCCCTCGAGCAAGTGTGAGGAAAGGGAAGAGAGAAAAGAATGCAGGGAACCAGTGGAGAGGCAACAGCTGCATGGAGAGGGAAAGACCTGGGAACACAGAGCCTTGGGAGACCTGATCAGCGGCCTTGAGGAGAACCAGCAAGCAGAGATCTTTAAGATGCCGGGAAAGTTTCAAAAAGGCAGCCATCTCAGAATGAAGTGCCTCTGAGAACCACATACAGTGAGACTATCCTTGGTCAAGCACTTTAAGGGGCTAAATGGACCTGTGAGCTGGACAGCATTGAGTTGAGGATTGGAAAATGGGCAGTGATGTGTGTGCGACTGGAGACAGTGAGTCTAAAAGGAAGGAGAGAGACAGTACCTAATGCTGAGGAAGGGTGGGGCTTTGCTTGCTTGGTTTGTTTTCCTTTTTTAGAGTAGAGGAAACATTAGCTGGGAATAAAAGGGAATTCAAAAAAGACTGAAAATAATTTTAGATCTTTCTGAGACATAAATCTGACAGCATCAGATTAAGCATGGTGCTTTAATACTTCCAGTGGTTTCTAACAGATGAAAATAAGGTCCAAGCTACACACATCATGCATGCCCTTTACAACCCAACCCACGGTACCCCTTCTGTTCCCATGCTGTTCAAGCACCTGCCCTGTGCCTTGGCTATGAGGAACCTTCCCCATTCCCAGGTCTGGGCCGTGCAGGTCTCCACACACCTGCACCTGCTGCTTCCTTGTTTCCTGGGATGCTATCTTTTCTTTATCCACCTGAGATAGCCCACTCAGCCTTCAGCCATCAACATCCAAGGCACCTCCTCTGTGGAGTTTGACCCAAACATTTCCATATACCTTACTCTCTCCAGTGCCTGCCGCCCTTTGCTCTGTTTGCATTGTCCAGCAGGATGCATTCCACTGTATTGAAGTTATTTATATCCACACTTAACTACCCCTACAGACTGTAATATCCCCAAGTTCATGGACAGCTCTTATGTATTCTCCAGCACTTATCCCAATGCCTGGCTGCTACTAGTGCTCTGAATTTTTGGTGAATTAATGAATGATTTAATAAATTAAAGCTTCTGTGTATCTCAGTACTCTACTAATTTGCAAACATTTGTTTCTTCTTTCCAACTCCATTTTTTCCTTTGACTCCATCTAAATTCTACTTATCCTTAATGGCCTTGTTGAAGCTCTAATTCTTCCTTCAAAGTATCATCATGCCCACCTGAAAGTGCACACGTGTGTGTATGTGTGTGTGCGCACACACACACAAATTCCAAATTACATTGAACTTGTGTTGAATTTCCACAGGTTCCATCCCTGCCTTTAGGTCTTCATTTACTTTCAGTATTATTTTAGCTTCTAAGGACCTAAATATAAAGTGAGTCCCTTAAGTTTTAAGGCATCCCTTAATCTTAGAAGGTAAAATTAAATTTGGAGCTTCTCTGGTGGCTCAGTGGTAAACAGTCTGCTTTCCAAGGCAAGAGATGAAGGTTCAGTATCTGGATTGGGAAGATCCTCTGTAGAAGGAAATGGCAACCCCCTCCAGTATTCTTGTCTGGGAAATCCTATGGACAGAGGAACCTGGTGGGCCAAGTCCGTGGGGTTGCAAAGAGTCAGATACAACTGAGTGACTAAGCACAGCGCAGTGCAGAATTTAGCACAGAGCTTAAACTAACAACAGCAACGATAAACATTAAATCTAAGACTTAAATTTGTTCTCTACATCTGTGTCTCTATTTCTGCTTTGCAGATAGGCTCATCTATATCATTTTTCTAGATTCCTTATATATGCATTAATAAACAAAGTTCATTTTTCTCTTTCTGACTTATTTCACTTGTATGACACACTCTGGGTAGAGAACAAATGTATGGGTATCAGAGGAGAAGGGAATGGTGGGAGGAATTGGGACATTAGGACTGACACAGATACACTTTTGATACCTTGTAATTGCTAACTACTGAGAACATACTGTATGGCACAGGGAACTCTGCTTACTGCACTGTGGAGTTTACATATGATAGACAGAAAATCCACACAGCAACATGAGTGTAGAAAAACAAGCAGGTGTTAATAAATTTCCAAGAAGCATTAATCTGTTTCTGCAAATACATCCTGCTGTTCATTTAAATGGAACAATCCCACTTTTAGGAAGGCAGCCCCAAAGGAGAGGAATATATTTGTATGTATCACTGATCATTTTGTTGTACACTGGAAGCTAACATAACATTGTAAAGTAACTATGCTCCAGAAAAGATTAATTTAAAAAGCTGAGGCTTAAAGCATGGTTTGTAAAGCTTCATCCAGGAAAAAAGAAATGCAGCATTTCCTCTCATCTAAGCTACTAAATATTGTATCCCAAATAGTTATGTTCTTAAGAGCAAGGGAAAAGACCAGAGTCCAGGGTTAGCAGAAGGCATGTTTGTAAGAGTAATGAGGAAAGGAAGGGAGAGAGTGCCTTCTGGCTATTCTTGTCCAAAGGCAGTAAATTGAAAAGTTCTGCCTTCTTACAATGTACGGTCAGTTTTGTCTTAGTTACCTAAGTTTTATCCCAGAAAACAAACAAACAAAACCAAACCAAACCTTCCTGTTAAAATCAGATTCACTGTAGGTATTTCTGCTTAAATAGGCTGACTTGGGTGATAGAAGAGGTTCCCAGGACTTTTTAAAGAATACAGTATATTTATATGAGTTGCATCCAGTTGGCATAAACCACAGATGGTAAAAATTACTATGAAAGTCCAAATTCATGATCAGCAGATCTCTAAAATTAGAGTTAAAATGATTTAACAAGTAAGAGGACATCAAGTAGTTTAAAGTTATAAATTATTTTATTATTGCTTATTCTATTTACTTAAGTAATATAGGCACGAAGGAAAAATGAAACGTGGCAGAATGACTCGGGGTAAAAAGCAAGAGTTACTCTATCGCTACCGCTTTACTCCGTCCAGACCCAGCCCTTCATCCATCTTCCCAGACAATCACTTAAAATTCTTCTTCTATTTCAGTTCCATCAATGTTTCTGCCAATCCCTTTAAATGATGAATCTTTCTACAGCTTCTTTATTGTCAACCTCAGAATTTGTATATTTGCCACTTATGCCACATGGGTCCTCATTTCTCATTTTTTTCTGAGACAGATACAATCCCATTCACAGTTCCCCCAATGGTTATCTCTAGTTCAATCAATGACTGCCACTTTTGAATAGTACAATGATAAATTATTTTAAATCTTCAAGTGTGACAGAATATAGTATTTTTCTTTTATAGATACAGTTGATTTAGTATAGAACTTTGTTTTTGGCAGTTGCAAGATTCCATGACAGCTTTTGAAGTATACCTGTGATGTGAGTAAGTAAGATTGAAGCTTGATTCAAATGAGAGCTGAAACACAAAAGTTAAATAAAGAGCTTAAATGGTGAAAAAAGAAATTGGATTTCTAAACTTACTTTCACTTTGATCATCGAAGGTGTTATATATTACATTTTGATAGCTCAGAGAGTGACTGAAGTGGTATATTTATAGAGTATCATTCCATTTAAATGAACAGCAGGATGTATTTGCAAAAACAGATTAATGTTTCTTGGAAATTTATTAATACCTGCTTGTTTTTCTACACCCACATTACTATGTGGATTTTCTATCTATCTTAAGTAAATTCCATTCTTATTTTTAAAAATGAAAGGTAATGAAACTGAAAGATGTGTTCACACTGCAGCTAGTGACAAATGCCGTCAAATACAGTCTATGCCCCATTGTCGGGAAGGGTGGTGAGACACCGTGGAAAGCCTAAGGGTAGAACCCAAAAGAGCAACAGAAAAGCAGGTTGGCTGTTTCTCTCACTTGCTGCTAAGTAAGCACATTTCCTCCATCTACCCAAGCTCGATCCCTCATAGCTTGTAGCTTCTGGAGCTGCTGACAAAAGAGGATTCTGTGATGTTCTAAAACCAGTGTGATGANAAAAACAGATTAATGTTTCTTGAAAATTTATTAATACCTGCTTGTTTTTCTACACCCACATTGCTATGTGGATTTTCTATCTATCTTAAGTAAATTCCATTCTTATTTTTAAAAATGAAAGGTAATGAAACTGAAAGATGTATTCACACTGCAGCTAGTGACAAATGCCGTCAAATACAGTCTATGCCCCATTGTCGGGAAGGGTGGTGAGACACCGTGGAAAGCCTAAGGGTAGAACCCAAAAGAGCAACAGAAAAGCAGGTTGGCTGTTTCTCTCACTTGCTGCTAAGTAAGCACATTTCCTCCATCTACCCAAGCTCGATCCCTCATAGCTTGTAGCTTCTGGAGCTGCTGACAAAAGAGGATTCTGTGATGTTCTAAAACCAGTGTGATGAATGTGGAGAGCGGCAAGAGAGCCTTTTGGCTCAAGCACTGAAATGAGCCAGATTCCCTCTGAGAATAAAGAACAGACTTCACTGGACCTAGGCACCCTTTCACTCATTAGCTTGGGCTTTCAGGATTTTGATACTAGATATGTATATGGGACATAGTCCCACTCCAGCTAACCATCTAATAAATAATCTTTGCCTGCTTTCACAATCCTCAGTTTGATATCTCACTATGAGCTTCTAGAACTTTGTTCTTCAGGGAAGATCAGGATGCTGTTCAAGGTATGCTCTCTTGTTTGGGGGTTTGTGTGTGCATGTGTGTGATGCCTTCCTGGAATTTAATACCTTTATATTTTATATTTCCCTACATTTAACTGTTTTGGGATCGTTTCTTTCCCTCTTAAAATGAAACAAATAACTTCTGGTGAAAAACCTTCTGTAAAATTTGAATCTTAGGAAGATGGCTCATGCAATTTAAGGCACTTATTGTATGAATTTGTGGTATTTTTCTTGGAAGTGGGGGTTTGTTAGACCTAAACCTGAACGCATCACACCATATGGCACACAGTAAGGGCTGTCTGTCCCATAAAGCCAAGTGAAAAAGGCTGATCTCTTTGGAGTTCCCACAATCCTATTTCATAAGGAGTTTTTCTCCTTCCAGGTTTAGATGTGGAAAGAAGAGTTTGTATTTAGAAAAGCCAGTGCTTTGAAGTGGGTCAAAGTCTAGAGCCTGAGGGTTTCAGCTGACTGTTCAGAGCAGGTACCAGAGCTGGATGGCAAAATGGATCTAACCAGAACAGACGCCAGATAAACCAAGAGGCAGGAGCCAGAGAGCAAAGGCAGGTCAGGTGGACCAGTTCAAGGGTAACTGCAAAAGCTCTGCCCCATCTAATCCGAATCTTTGTGATTCCAAGGTCACATCATGCCATCTTCTTCACTGCCTTGCAGCTAAACACCCACAAGGATTAAGTTCAATTCTGGTTTTTTTTTTTTTTTTTCCTGCTAATTTCACCAGGTGTTCTAGAAACCAAAAAATTACAATTGCCAATTTCACCTTATTTTATCGGGTGGATAAACTATGGGTCCAAGTGAATGAGAAATGCTTCAGTTAAGGTCATAAGCTAATTGGTATCGCTAGAAGCCTTTGATTTAGAACTCATCAAATCTGAAAGGGCCTTGCTCACCTTACTTTTGGACTTATTCCTGCAAGTAAAAGTATGATTTTTCATTTTGGAGCCTCAGGGCTCTCACTCTTCTGGACTATGTCTATGAAGACGTGTTCTGAGATCTAATGTACCATGTCTCATATCCACCTTCCACATTTCGTCTCTTCACTGCCGCCTGCTCTCACACGGCTTCCGCACCATCCTTGCTGCTTTTGGAAGCCCTCATTAAGCATATGGATGCCTGAGGATTAGCTCTACCTCTAGAGCCACTGAAATGAGTTCCTTTGATTTTTTTTGTTGTTGTTGTCATATCCCAGTTATTGTTTTGCATGATTTCTAGGTGTTTAAGGACGAAGATACTAAATCTTGTAGCCATGCACATACTAGAAACTCTTCAAAAAGTAATCAAAGAGAAATGTTCAGGACTTGAGGGTGAAAAGGGAGAAAGGAACCTAAGATAGCAAAGAAGGAGCCGTGTTAGGGTTAACTAAGTGAAATTGTTAGTCGCTCAGTCGTGCCCAACTCTGCAACCACATGGACTATAGCCTGCCATGGACAGGCTCCTCTGTCCAGGGAATTCTCCTGGCAAGAATACTAGAATGGATAGCCATTCCCTTTTCCAGAGGACCTTCCTGACCCAGGGATTGAATCCAGGTCTCCCTCATTGCAGGCAGATTCTTCACCATCTGAGCCAGTGTTAACTAAGGACAGTAATTATGTCGTTCACATTTTATTAACTAATTCATTTTCAATTTGTGTTGGAATGAGAAATGGGCACTTTCCCTCATTTATTTTTTGCTGGCAAATCTGTTTCAGTGTGATTAATATTTCACCTAACAAGAAGCATTTATAAATGATCCTAAAAGCTACACACAGATAAGCATTCTTGTCCTCACTGTATCCCACCTCCCTTCAGGTTTTTCATTTGATGAAAATATTGACATAATATAAAGAAGACATATTTTCTTCAAAGAAATATTTACTATCCATCGTCTACCAAAAAGGTTCAGGTTTCTGAAAGTGGTCAACCAGGCGACCTTAACGTTCCAGTCCATTCATTCTTCCCAGTGACTTATTGTGTACCCTCCTCTATCCATCTCATTGCGTGCCGAAGCCTGCAGTGAACTGAGGACTCACTGTGTTCAGTGCAGTGCCTGTTCCTGGGCATATGTTCATGCTACTCTTGTAGCTTTCTGTGACCTCAAACACTGTTTCAAAGGCCATTTTTTTTTTCATAAGTCTTTACTGCCAATTTAAAGAATCATCTATGCAAATATTAGATGCATAGGAAATATTTCAATAATTTATCAAATACAAGTGAGCATCTTCTTGCCTTGGTCTTGTCGACAGTGATGAAAGCACTTTTCTTTATGACTGGTTATTTTGGATATGCTTTCATTATAAATAATATTATTAGCTGGGTTTTTCTTCTTAAAGCATCAGTACAACTCATAATGATGCTTTTTTCTCCAAAGTTGCTTCTAAGTTCATACATGAAGTGTTTAAGGCCTATTTAAAATCTGAAGATTATGTCATGATAATCACCAAGGAGACCAGTGTCTGTGTGTCATTTGCAGAAGGAAATAGGAAGGCTTATTTACTTTGAAATATGATATGTAGAAAAATCACATTAATATACAACTATTATCTTTTTTTGTATGACATCATCTTTTTCCTCATTTAAGTTTTGAGAAGCATTGCATCTTTGCCAGATTAATTTCTAAGGTCTCACTGTGTAAAACTGGGATAATACTTGAGAGGGAGAATTAAGAAAACTGATTTGAGTGATTAATTGGAAAGAACAGAGAGAGATTTCTAGATAAGACCATTACATAGAGATTGAGAGGGTAGCAACAAGACAAGCAATATCTAGAACACACTGTGTTTGACAGAGAGTTGGAAGGATCTCCCAGAGTGAAAGGAAGAGTTATTTGATTAGCTGCCATGATATAATTTCAAAAGATTGTATCTAATCTATCCAGTAGATATATTTAATCTCTTAGAAGATAGATTGATGATTAAATTTTCTCTCCTTAATAGAAAACTATCCTTTGGTTTTATGCAGTGACTACTATTAAATCCTTTTGGATGTCAAAATTATTGTTTTTTAATTTACTTTTAAATCCTTTTGGATGTCAAAATTATTATTATTTTTCTTGAATGTGATAGTACATGTACCAGTTTCCCAGGCATTCCAATTAGGTTGCCACGTTAGAGTTAATAAAGATATAGCAAAGAGGAAATGTCTTATAAGCAGTGAGAGTCACGTGGCTTGAGTTAGATCAGAGATGGCTTGGTGAGATTTATATATCATTTGTTTGGTTGTGGCAGCTGACACCAGGAAAAGAAAAGAAAAGATCTCTTTGAGGACTGTAGTGTAATAGTGAAAAGCACAGAGGCCGTAGCCTCAGGAAAACAGTTATCTATACCAAGACTTGGGCCAAGGGGCATACAGATATTCACATTAGATATCCAGTAATGAAAGCTTTAGGAGCTCTGTAGATGACTAAATAGGAAGTTAAACAAAATAACCCCAATCAGAGTGACTGAGGAATGCAATCTCACCAGAAAAGGCTGAACATTTAGAGTTTGAGTTAAAGAAAGAGGAATATGAGCAAGGACACAGAAAAAATATGGGCAAGAGCTACGATCATCCCCAGAGAAGTAACTGGTGCTGACAGAGTGGCTGCTGGCTATTTGGAGAAACCCTGGAAGAACTTGTATCAGGCTTTGAAGAGAATATCTTTAAGTGGAAAGTTGTCAGGATGGGGGTAGGAGAAAAAGAGGCCATATCAGCATCTGGGGGCGTCAGGACATCAACAAGAATGGCAAACTAGGGGCCTCTGAAAACTCACTTCTCTATTAAAGCAACAGGAATAGTGACAAAAATTGTTAAAATCAACCATTTCACAATTCTGGAAATTAGGCTTGCAACAATCCAAGGAGTGTTTATTCAAGGATCTAGGATATCAGGATCTTTGGCCACCTGATGCGAAGAACTGACTCAAAAGACCCTCCTCCTGGGAAAGAGTGAAGGCAGAAGGACAAGGGGACAACAGAGGATGAGATCGCTGGATAGCATCACCGACTTAATGGGCATGAGTTTGAGTAAACTCCGGGAGTTGGTGATGGACAGGGAGGCCTGGCGTGCTGCAGTCCATGGGGTCACAAAGAATCAGACATGACTGAGCAACTGAAAGTAACTGAGGATATCAGTGCTCCATCCTATTCAACTCAGGGGTTCTGTGAGTTTCTCAGTAGAGGCACCATCACTGTTCACGGCACTGTGGGGACTCTGACGTGTAAATAACAGCAAACCCTACTGAATCTCCAGCTTCCTCTCTCTGTCTTTCCTATAAGACAATGCTTTGTGTTCTTTACATTATACCATCTAAGCAGTCATCTCTAGACTATGACCATATTTGTGCTTTAAGTCGTACATAGAATCTATATATGTGTGTATATGTGTGTGTGTCTTTAAACACATTTGACTGCATGCATGCATGTACATATGTATGCAAACACATATATATAACTTGAATCCAATGTTTTTCATTCAAACTCTACTTATCCATGCTTAGAAGTAGCTGAACTCTGTGTATTATTTTTGCTATATAACACATGGTGATTGTGTAGCATTAATTCCATTATTGATGGATATTTGTTTCCCATTTTCAGCTCTTTCCAATAACGCTGCTGTGAGCATACTTGTATGTGTCTCCTGATGTGCCTGTGCACACATTTCTATTAAATATATCACTAGAAATGGGACACTGGGTGGTTAATTGTGCACATCTTGTACTTTGGTAGAAAATGCCAACTCACTTATGCATGGTAATTGTGGAGTGCATGTTCCGTTCTTCCATTTGGTTGTCTTTTTCTTACTGATTCTTCAGAATTTAGAAAGAAACAGTTTGATTATCAGCTCTTGGTTCTGTGTGAGAAATATCTTTTCCTAGTCCTCGATTTTCTTTTCACTCTCCTAATAGTGATAAGCAGGAATTCTTAGTTTCATTAATCTTTTTCATTATGCCGAGTTCCATGTACTACTTAAGAAATATTTCTCTATCCTGAGCTTATTAAGATATTTTCTAAATTACCTCATAGAAGTTTTATTATTTAGTCTTTCACATTTAGATCTAAAATTAATCTAGAATTTTTATTTTGTTGTTATCATGTGTGGATTCCAATAAATACCCAATTGCCTTGGGATATATTTCAAAGATTCTACAGTGCTATCTTAAAATAACAAAAACAAAAATCTCAGGTATCTGCACATATGTAGATACATTTCTAGAATTCCCATTATGATCCCTAGTTTGTTTATTTCTTCTAGGATCAATACCTCACTTTTAACTATTGTAACTTTATGAAAAATCTTAATATCTTATTACTTAGATCTCTGAAATCTTGTTCTTTTTCAATATTATTTTGGATATTTGTGGTCTTTAGCATATTTGTATGCAAACTGAGAAATGATTTCTTCCATTTTCAAAAACTTCCCCCCCATACACACACACAAAGAAACTTAATAAAATTTTGTTTGGAATTATACTGAATCTATAAATCAGTCTGGGAAGAACTGGCATCTATATAATACTGTATCTTCTAATCCATAATCTTCCCTGGTNATCAGACATGACTGAGCAACTGAAAGTAACTGAGGATATCAGTGCTCCATCCTATTCAACTCAGGGGTTCTGTGAGTTTCTCAGTAGAGGCACCATCACTGTTCACGGCACTGTGGGGACTCTGACGTGTAAATAACAGCAAACCCTACTGAATCTCCAGCTTCCTCTCTCTGTCTTTCCTATAAGACAATGCTTTGTGTTCTTTACATTATACCATCTAAGCAGTCATCTCTAGACTATGACCGTATTTGTGCTTTAAGTCGTACATAGAATCTATATATGTGTGTATATGTGTGTGTGTCTTTAAACACATTTGACTGCATGCATGCATGTACATATGTATGCAAAGACATACATATAACTTGAATCCAATGTTTTTCATTCAAACTCTACTTATCCATGCTTAGAAGTAGCTGAACTCTGTGTATTATTTTTGCTATATAACACATGGTGATTGTGTAGCATTAATTCCATTATTGATGGATATTTGTTTCACATTTTTAGCTCTTTCCAATAACGCTGCTGTGAGCATATTTGTATGTGTCTCCTGATGTGCCTGTGCACACATTTCTATTAAATATATCACTAGAAATGGGACACTGGGTGGTTAATTGTGCACATCTTGTACTTTGGTAGAAAATGCCAACTCACTAATGCATGGTAATTGTGGAGTGCATGTTCCGTTCTTCCATTTGGTTGTCTTTTTCTTACTGATTCTTCAGAATTTAGAAAGAAACAGTTTGATTATCAGCTCTTGGTTCTGTGTGAGAAATATCTTTTCCTAGTCCTCGATTTTCTTTTCACTCTCCTAATAGTGATAAGCAGGAATTCTTAGTTTCATTAATCTTTTTCATTATGCCGAGTTCCATGTACTACTTAAGAAATATTTCTCTATCCTGAGCTTATTAAGATATTTTCTAAATTACCTCATAGAAGTTTTATTATTTAGTCTTTCACATTTAGATCTAAAATTAATCTAGAATTTTTATTTTGTTGTTATCATGTGTGGATTCCAATAAATACCCAATTGCCTTGGGATATATTTCAAAGATTCTACAGTGCTATCTTAAAATAACAAAAACAAAAATCTCAGGTATCTGCACATATGTAGATACATTTCTAGAATTCCCATTATGATCCCTAGTTTGTTTATTTCTTCTAGGATCAATACCTCACTTTTAACTATTGTAACTTTATGAAAAATCTTAATATCTTATTACTTAGATCTCTGAAATCTTGTTCTTTTTCAATATTATTTTGGATATTTGTGGTCTTTAGCATATTTGTATGCAAACTGAGAAATGATTTCTTCCATTTTCAAAAACTTCCCCCCCATACACACACACAAAGAAACTTAATAAAATTTTGTTTGGAATTATACTGAATCTATAAATCAGTCTGGGAAGAATTGGCATCTATGTAATACTGTATCTTCTAATCCATAATCTTCCCTGGTGGCTCAGAGGTTAAAGCATCTGCCTCCAATGCGGGAGACCTGGGTTCAGTCCCTGAGTCGGGAAGATACCCTGCAGAAGGAAATGGCAATCCACTCCAATATTCTTGCCTGGAGAATCCCATGGACAGAGAAGCCTAGTAGGTTACAGTTCATGGGGTCGCAAAGAGTCAGACACGACTGAGCGACTTCACCTTCACTTTCGAGACTTCATCTCGATCAGTAATATTTAATAGTTTTCTAAATAAAGTTCTGACACATTTTGAGTTTTTTTAAACATGAATAATTTGATAGGAATGCCATTGTAGGGCATCAAAAGGAATTCAAAATTTTATTTTTCTAAATGTCTGTTGCTGGTGTATAGAACTATAATTTTTGAATGTTGCTATATATTCAGCAATCTTGCTAAACTCACAAATTCATATATTTAATTTATATTTTTGTTTGTTTTATCATGTGATTTGTGAATAATAAAGATTTTTAATTATTTTTAAATCAGGTTTAATATATTTTATTAGTTTTGAAAATGTTTCATCATTATCCCTTCAAATATTGTTCTGCTCCAGTTTTTCTCTCTTATTTTTGGCCTCTAATTTCCCATATTAAACTTTCTCTATGTATTCTCAGTGCTTCATACTATCTCATCTCTATTTGCCATAAATTTTGTTACTCCACGCTCTATTCTGAACATTTCCTTCTGTTTTATCTGGCTGTTCACTAATCCTCTCTTCTGTGGCATCAAATATGTTTTGTTAAATCCATCCTAATTTAGGTAATTTAAAATTTCAATTCTGATATTCTTCTCTGGATCTTTTCCAAAACTTTTATTTCTTTTTTTCATACTGTCCAGTTCTCAACATTGTCCTTCACCTTCTCTCTGAGTTTTAGGTTATCTATCTTCACTTAAATATTAGTCTAGCAGATAAACTAAATTTCAAAAATATTTTGCCCAGCTTTTCAAGTAATCTTTGTTGACAAAGTTGCTCTGAGTTATTACCCAGCCATCCATTACTGGAATCAGAGTCAAGCATCACTGGATTTTTTTATCTTTTCACAGCTGCCTCCTTTTAGACACAATGCTTGCCATTCTTGACCTTTCATATGGCCAAGCAGATATGGTACATGTCCGTTAAGCAGTTACAGAACAATAAAAGGTAATTAGTGATTAAATATAAATATGAATGATATAGACATTAAGTGGTTTTGAAGCCAAGGGAAGGCAAAACATTCTGTAATAGAATTGTACAGAAGAGAAGATATAAAGAATATTAAAAGAGTACAGGAGGGAAGAGGACATCTGAGTGGAAATGTCGAAATGGGAGTAAACATAACGGTAAAGACAATAAGAAAAATGAGCATAGGCACCTCCTGAATTGGGAGGGTCTTCACCCTCTTGGAGGATCATTCAAAGATTTTTTTCATGTCTCGGGAGCATATAAGTATGATTTGAAGTTGAAAAATATATTAATGAAAAATTAAAGTTAATCTGAAAGACGGGGGCTTTATTTGAGAACAACTATGTCAATTAATGGTTCAGAACTTTGATGAGAAGTTCTGAAACACGGATTGACATGGCAAATTAATTGCAGAAGTCTTCCTGAAAGTGATTGAAGGATTTGAGATGAAAAAACTAGAAAAAAAAATAAGCAAGAAAGATTTTGCTTTTTATCACGGAGCCCCAGGTCTAACTGAAGACCATATCCAATGGTAATAGCAAGAAAACAACGGGGAATATAAGAAAATACATATCCATGCAAAACTTGTATGTGAAGCTTCATAGAAACACTATTTATAATAGCCAAAAAGTAAAAACAACCCTAATGTCCATCACCTATTAAATGGATAACAAAANTGGTAATAGCAAGAAAACAATGGGGAATATAAGAAAATACATATCCATGCAAAACTTGTATGTGAAGCTTCATAGAAACACTATTTATAATAGCCAAAAAGTAAAAACAACCCTAATGTCCATCACCTATTAAATGGATAACAAAAATGTAGTGTGTGCATATAATGAAATCCTATTCCTAACTCACTTCAGTTCTTTCACTGTTGAAGGAAGAATAAGAAGGATCCTAAATGTGTGCTATTTCTCNTACATATCCATGCAAAAACTTGTATGTGAAGCTTCATAGAAACACTATTTATAATAGCCAAAAAGTAAAAACAACCCTAATGTCTATCACCTATTAAATGGATAACAAAAATGTAGTATGTGCATATAATGAAATCCTATTCCTAACTCACTCCAGTTCTTTCACTGTTGAAGGAAGAATAAGAAGGATCCTAAATGTGTGCTATTTCTCATCAATACCTCAAAAAGAGTAGAGATTTTGATCCAGAAGTCATTAAATTTTGCAAATAAAAAAAATGTATCATTAGCTGCACCCAGAATGTCACAGAGCATTTCACAAATCTGCTTGGGTAGAACCAAGTATGAAAGTAAAAGTGAAGTCACTCAGTCGTGTCTGACTCTTTGTGACCCCATGGACTGTAGCCCACCAGGATTCTCCAGGCAAGAATACTGGAGTGGGTTGCCATTTCCTTCTCCAGGGAATCTCCCCAACCCAGGGATCGAACCCAGGTCTCCCACATTGCAGGCAGATGCTTTAACCTCTGAGCTACCAGGGAAGCCAAGTATACACAAATTATTAATAAAAATAGAGGACTAAGAATGAAAACTTCAAAAGACCCACATTTAACCATCTTTCAAATTAGTTTAAATTAAAACAAAACAAAACAAAAAAACTCTTGGTTCAAGTAAGATTGTGAGCGTCAGGTATAGCCAGATCAATCCAGTCTCTTTCAGCATTTCTGGACTCTGCTTTCCTCCTTTTTAACTTCATTCTTAGTTAGGATCTTTATGCATATTGTTCTCCATTTGTTCTAGGTTTCATTTTTCAATAAAAGAAGGTTTTCTCTCCCAAAACTTCTAGTAAAGGGGCCGAGAAGCACTTTCATTGGTCTGAGATGATCTTAAACCACTCCTTGAGTCAATCACTAAGACCATGCTCTGATTGGCAGGTCTGGATTGCATGCCTGCTCCTAAAGCTCAATGGTACAGTCAATCACATATGAACCACCTGCAGAGAAGAAGAGAGTTGCTAGATTTAGCAAATAAAAATTCAAGATGCTCAGTTAAGTTTGAATTGCAGATAAATAATGAATATTGTGTCAGTATGTCTTATACAATGTTGGGGACAGGGGCTTCCCTGGTGGAGAAATCCACCTGCAATGTGGGAGACCTGAGTTTGGTTCCTGGGTTGGGAAGATCTCCTGGAGGAAGGCGTGGCAACCCACTCTGGTATTCTTGCCTGGAGAATCCCATGGTGGGAGAGACTGGCTGGCTACAGAAAGTTGGATATGACTGAGTGACTAAGCACAACACACAATGTTGGGGACATATTTACATTAACATATTATTCACTGTTTCTCTGAAATTCAGATTTAACCAGGAGTTCTATATTTATCTGACAATTCCAAAGAGGATGCTTCGATAAAGGAAAAAATGGAATGCCATTATAGAATGGGAAATAGGTGCTCAGCAGGCAAAAATGCAAATATCTGTGAAGAATAAGCTAAAGAAGAAGCCAGTAAACAACCAGCATCTCTTTTTATCCTTCTGAAACTCTATCACCCAGGGTACTGAAAAATCTCTTCAGTATAGCCAAGGGATAAACAAAGATCATGCTGACAACATGCCAAATTTGCAATCCTATTATTTAAAGCACTTGGAGAAAGTATAAGTTATTCCAAAGTTTGTCAAAATGATTTATTCACCTATAGAGTCACTTTCTTTTTCCCTGAATGTTAAAGGGTTTTGTTTCCATAAACCCGAAGGTTCTATGAGGTTTTAATGAAACTAAGTGTATTAATCCCCGAATGCCCATTTAACGAAAGAAATAATTCACAGAAGTACAAAGAATCACAAGTATGTATAAGTAAGTGTCACCACTCAAAGCTCATTCAGTCAGAAGCTAGAGGAGAATTTGACCATTATGATCTCTTGAATCCATATCTGAACCCTGATCTACAAAACATAAAATGTTATTTTGGCCATTTATATAATTAAATCCCAGATCAACAGCATGATTGGAAAAATCAAGATTTGTGAGTTTTGTAACTGTAACATACTTGCATAAAGTGTTCCATAACAAAAACATTTTGCAGAGGGACAAAATATTCCAAGTGAAATAAGCTAAAAGATAAACAAATGCGATATGTGTGCAGACATAAAAATTCATATAGAGAAATACTTATTCTTTTTTAATTCCTATAGGAATATAAGTATGATTTTAAGGAGACGTGATTGTACAAGTCACAGATTTTGCATTTAGCTGATTAAAAAAATATTTTAACCAGGCTTCAGATCCCTCTCTCTGCCACTCTGGACCTTTCTCCAGCATCTGCCTACACCTATCCACGCTCAGTGCCTCTCAGGAATCAACAGGACAGCTGAGGCAGACGTCTCATGTCATGCCAGCACATCTAGTTCCCATCCCTATTTTACCAGTTTTCCGTGGATCATTCTCTCCCTCTTCTCCTCCTCTTTTTCTTTCTGCCTTCTCACACCTGTGTTTATGAAACAACCTTAAGATCTTTTTATAAAATCAAAGCATAGCAGCTGGGGGTTGTTTGTTTCACATACCTTCTGGCGAGTGCTGCTCCACAAATGTCCAATTTGCACTTCCATCCTGCCAATCTACTGGGAATTTTCTGCTATTTGTTGCCTTATTTGTGGACATGTCTTTGCTGTTTGGGGGTGTCTATATGGGGGTGGGGTTGATGGGAAGCAATGTGCTCTTTGGTTTCTGGGTTTAGCTATTATCATTTGTGATAGAGAGAATTTAGTGGTTCAACGGAACCATACTAGTCTTCTTAACAAGAGAGTAGATTGGTACTTACTAGAAACAGTGGTTTGCTATAAGGGAAACAACCAACATCCTATTTGCATCTGTGCATATCAACAATGCAATTAGGGCAAACTTCTTAGAGAATTAGATTGAGATGGTAATTAACGAGTTGTGCCATGCATTTTAATGTGATCATAGAAAAGTAGATTATTTAATACTGCCATATTCTCGCACTTTAGAATAAAATGCCCTGGGACTTTTAAATGAAAATTCCTCAAAATTGCACTGCTACTAGGAAACTGATCAAAGCAGAAACTATTTGCTTAAGACACAGTAGCTCAAAGGCTTACTACATTAAATCTCTCCAACAGAGGTGCTACTTACAGTGCTTGAATGTGGGGTACGTGATGAGATGAATTGAAGTTTAGGCCCCTAAAGCTAAAGAAATTAGGCAAAAGTACTTTCACATCCTAAACAGAAGTAGCGTGCAGCTCTATCTTATTTTCACTAAAAAGTTATCAGAACTCATTAAATAATCAGCATCCCTCATTNAACGAGGCCTCCAACAAGAAGACGTGACAGCACCATTTGCCAGTGTTCATCCTACATTCACCTGGTGATTGGAATGACCATCTGTGTTAGCCAGTAGGCTTTATCCAAAGAGGAAAAACTCATGTCTTTACAGAGCAAGGCATCTGCTGGAGTTAGCTCTTACTCTCCCACAGAAACTGGGAGATAGGAGTGCTATGAAGAAAGACTCCGTCTTTAATCAAACTTTAGTAAGACTGCCCTGAATCCTCTCTGAAGAGGCCTCACACTTGAGCTCTGTTCTTGGCCCTGTATGACCAATTTTAGCAAGAATCCTGCTGGGTCATTCTAGTGGAAAATCTTCTAACCATGATATCTGATTAAATTCCTCCTTCTACCCCACCCCTCCCCCATCCTCAATACCTTACCATCCTGGTCTGCCTCCCTTAATAATTCCATAAAGTCTTTTTAGCCAGAAAACCCCTTATCTGTGATGTTTCCTTTAAGTAATTTTTTTTATCCACAAACCCCTCTTCACCTTGCTCCTTGGCTGTAAGTCCGCACTGACCCTTGCTGTATGCAGAATGGAACTCTGTACTCAGGTCTCTCTTCCCCTGTTCCAATAATTCCTGCACAAAATATCCCTTCACCACTTGAAATTCTGTCTGGCTCTTGTTTCCTTTCACACTATATTCCTTGATTCCATTTCAAAAAGGTGGATCTCAGGTCCTTGAGAAAGACATTCCTGGGTTATAAAGTTGGCAAAAGGCTTAGGTTTTTAAGAGAAAGAATTTGCAATTACAAGTATTCTAAAGAAATGCACTAAAAGAAAAGACACAGAGAAGAAGCTCTTTACCATTTTTATAACAGGGGAAATTAAAATTTTCTTCTTTCTGGATTTCAGTTTACCCTTACATGCATATCTTTGCTGAATGTTTAACGTCTGCCCCCACCACTACACTTTGAGCTCTATGAGGGCAAGAATCACATCTCTCTCATTTCCCATTGTGTCCATACCATCTAGCTTAGTGGCTGTCACACAGCGAGTGCCCAAGAAAGATTTGTAGAATGTATGAATACTAAGTAATGTGCCAAGAGCTTTATATAAATAATCACTTATTTTTATCATTTTGGTTTATTAGCCCTAGAATACCCATAGCATCCTATCTCTCCTACACTTCATGAAAACAAGAAGTTAATAATTTTGTTCTTGTCCACAAACTTACAGGAAATTCCAAGTTTCCTCCACTTTAAGCAAACCAAATGCTGTATGAACACTATAAAATCCAAATTTATAATAATAGTTTACTCTAAATGTCTTAACTCATTTCTCTGGAATTGTCCCTCCAAAATTCATGTCCATGTGGAGCTTCACAACATGAGCCTATCTGGATTTAGATTCTTCATAGATGTAATTAAGATGACATTATACTGGATTTGAGTCACACCTAAATCCGATGACTGTGTCCTTGTAAGGATGTCATGAGAAGATACAGACACATAGAGGGAAAATCATGTGAGACAAGCAGAGATTAGAGTTATGTAGCTGGAAGCCAAGGAAAGTATCTTGCCTAAAGTTACACATACAGGAAGGATTCCAGAACAGGACTTGACTCAAGATCCAGAAATAATATTAGAGTTGAGGGCAGAGCCAAATTTGACTCAGACAGAGACAAGAAGGGTATAACTACCTCCATCTCTTGTTTAAAGCAGATTAAATCATACTAAAGCCCTCTATACACTAGGACCATCTTGTCTTTCCTAATTCCTACTCTAGTTGGTCCAGCTCATCTCCTTCTATTTCTACCACCACTGTCTTATTTCAAGGTGGAGTTTTTTTTTTGTTTGTTTGTTTGTTTTTACTAATAGCCTCTAAATTGTTTTCCAGCCACTCATCTTTGTATGGGCTTCACTGGTGGCTCAGTGCTGAAGAATTCATCTGCCAGTGCAGGAAGTATGTGTTCCATCCCTGGTGTAGGAAGATTACCTGGAGTAGGAAATAGCAACCCACTCCAGTATTCTTGCCTGGAAAATCCCATGGACAGAGGAGCCTGACTGGCTACAATCCACAGGATTGCAGAGTCGAATATGACTGAGCAACTGAGCATGAACAAGCACGAATCTTTGTCCACTAGCCTATCTTCCTTATCCAGGTTTATGGACTTAAAAAACAGATCTGATAAAATCATGCTTTACTAGATCTCCCACATTTCATCCTTTACAAATCTTTTCATTTGTGCATTCAAATATTTATTGAACTTCTGTGAGTCAAGCACTCTTCTAGACACTGCTGCTGCTACTAAGTCGCTTCAGTCACGTCTGACTCTGTGCGACCCCATAGATGGCAGCCCACCAGGCTTCCCTGTCCCTGGGATTCTCCAGGCAAGAGTATTGGAGTGGGGTGCCATTGCTGTCTCCAAAGCATGAAAGTAAAAAGTGAAAGTGAAGTCGCTCAGTCATGTCCGACTCTTAGCGACCCCATGGACTGCAGCCCATCAGGCTCCTCCGACAGGGATTTTCCAGACAAGAGTACTGGAGTGGGGGTGCCATTGCCTTCTCCACTTCTAGACACTAGAGACACAGTAAACAAAATAGGTTAAAATATCTATCTTTATGAGACTTGCATTCTAATGGAGAAATGACAAATAAAATATATAGCAAGTTAGCTAGAGATAAGTGCTAAGAAGAAAAGTAAAGAAGAGAAAGGAGGTAAGATACATGTGAGTATGTAGTTTCAAATTGGATGTCCAGAGAAGGCCATTATCAGTGGATGATATTTGAGTAATGACTAGAAGGAGGTGAGGCATGAGTCATGATGTCTGGGATACAGTGTTGAATGTGGGGTTTAAAAGAGGATGATTCTGACTCTTTGATCTGAGTAATTACAGAAAATACATGGCATTTTATGAAATGAGAAAGTGCAAATGAAACAGGTTTTAAGCGTGGGGTGATATTAAAGCATAGACTTGGATATTTTAGGTTTGAGAGTCCTATAAGAAATGCAAGTAGAGAAGCTAAGTAGAAAGTTGGGCTTGAGTCTGGAGTTCAGGAGAGAGGTCCAGGCTGGAAATACAAATATGGGTGTTATCAGCCTAAAGATGGTATTTAGAGTCATTAGACTGAATTAAATTTCCAAAAGAGTAGATGTGGGTAGAAAAGATAAGAAGTTGAAAGCCTAAGTTGTGGGACACTTGAATATTTAAGTTAAGGGAGATGAGAAAGAACCAGCAAAGACTAAGAATCTTAGCCAAAAAGTGGGAAGAAATAGATCCAAGTGACAGAAAAAGTAATGACAGATCAAGGAAGAGGAAGTCCAAGAATTGAGGTTACTGATGCTACCAAAAAGGACAGTTTCTGGAGAGTGGGTTCAAAAAGAACGGAAGGAAAAAAGTTGGAGACCATCCATATTACAGAAAATTTTTTCAAAGAGTTTTGCTATAAAAGGAAGAAGAGAAATGGGGCATAAGCTAGAGGAGGAGTAGGGTAAATAAAGATATTTTTCAAGATGGGACAATAGCAGCATACTTTTATGCTAATGAGAGTGATACAACAGGAACCAAAAAGTATCCAGAAGATGGAGGGAGATGTTGCAGCAATATCTTTGAGGAGTTGGGAGAAGGTGGGTATGCACAGGTAACAGGGCTGGCTAAGAGCCTGGATAGATGGAGTAGAGTGAATTGGTACAGCAGCTGGTAGGTATGTACATATGGTAGAGGAGGTGTGTAGATGCCCTCTTCTCATGGTTTCAGTCTTCTCAGTGAAGAGATAGAAGGTCATCTGAGACTAAGAACTTGGAAAGGTGTTGAGGTTTGATGAAAGAGGAAAAAGTATGATGTAACGATCCAGGTGAGTGAGTGGACTAGGACAATGGCATATGATTGCCTAACAGCATTAGTTTTCATGAGTTTAGTGATCAGGAATGTAAGTGACTTGTCAGTGTGGTTGTGATTTTTCTCCATCCACGGTCAGCTGTGTGTGTGTTAGCACAGATGATGAGTTGAATTTGGCTAAAGGAAAGTGGGCAGATACCTTGAGAGTGTATTCACAGGAAGGTTGATAGTGATTAATCTTGGTATTTAAGCTGGGTGTGGAAGAAAGTGACTTCATGAGGAAGGTAAAGGGACAAAAGTGATAGGATCTAAGGATTATGTAAACCAGTGGGGTCACACAAGAAAACCCCCAATTTTTAGTGCTTCATATAATACAAGCTCAAATTACCTCTTATTTCCTCATCCCCAAACCATATTTGGAAGCAATTTTTCCATCTGTATCAAACTTATCATTTCCAGAATGCTGCATGGCCTTGTACCACATTAACCTTTTTTTGTATCCACTAGTTCCTAGGCCTCAAATGCTTTTTCCCCCTTTCTGCTTGCCTATCCTACAGATCTATTTCAGCACCTTAGTTCAATACCCCAGGAGAGTAAGCTGTTCTTTCTTCCCCAAGTTGCACCCAGATCTTGGTTAGTGCTTCCGTTACAGATGTAGCACATGTATTTACGATGAATCTCTTCAACCAGACTGTGATCTTTATGAATCAGAGCTATGTCTCATTCATCCTCGCTTTCCTCTGGACAGGTTTAACAAGGTAGAAACAATGCCTGAATGAATAAATAAGTGAATGTATACCAGCAGAGTAAAGAACTACCACCTCAGTTGAAACCAAAATAGACTGCAAACTTTTGATTGTTTGCAAACCTGTTTATTACAATCTCTCACAGAATGTTTTTAAGATTCTAAGCATTTATCCCAGAGAATACAATTCAGTAGATTTAGACTGAGATTTACAAATTTGTGTTTTAAAAAGTTCTCCAGATGCTGTTAGTAATCAGTCATGTGAGATGTTGTTGTTTTAGTGACTAAGTCAGGTCTGACTCTTTTGAGACCCCATGGACTGTAGCCCACCAGGAGCTTCTGTCCATGGAATTTCCCAGACAAAAATTCTGGAGTGGATTGCCATTTCCTTCTCCAAGAGATCTCCCCAACCTAGGGATTGAATCCATGTTTTCTGCTGCTGCTACTGCTAAGTCGCTTCAGTCGTGTCTGACTCTTTGCAACCCCAGAGACAGCAGCTCACCAGGATCCCTCGTCCCTGGGATTCTCCAGGCAAGAACACTGGAGTGGGTTGCCATTTCCTTCTCCAATGCATGACAGTGAAAAGTGAAAGTGAAGTCACTGAGTCATGTTCAACTCTCAGCGACCCCATGGACTGCAGCCTACCAGGCTCCTCTGTCTGTGGGATTTTCCAAGCAAGAGTACTGGAGTGGGGTGCCATGCCTTCTGCATTGGCAGGCAAATTCTTTACCATTGAGCCACTAGGGAAGCCCCATGTTGAGATACCTTGGCTAATCACCAAGATCTAAGCAGAAGCTGATTTGATGATGAAGAAACTAGCTTATCTCTTTATTTTCCTTAGAAAGAAAAAAAAGAATCCTTGATAAAAATGTCCATTGTCCCCCTTTTCTACCCCTCAGTTCAGTTCAGTTACTCAGTCATGTCCAACTATTTGCAACCCCATGAATCGCAGCACACCAGGCCTCCCTGTCCATCACAAACTCCCAGAGTTAACTCAAACTCACGTCCATCGAGTTGGTGATGCCATCCAGCCATCTCATCCTCTGTCGTCACCTTTTCCTCCTGCCCCCAATCCCTCTCAGCATCAGAGTCTTTTCCAATGAGTCAGCTCTTCTCATGAGGGGGCCAAAGTACAGGAGTTTCAGCTGTAGCATCATTCCTTCCAAAGAAATCTCAGGGCTGATCTCCTTCAGAATGGACTGGTTGGATCTCCTTGCAGACCAAGGGACTCTCAGGAGTCTTCTCCAACACTACAGTTCAAAAGCATCAGTTCTTCAGCACTCAGCTTTCTTCACAGTCCAACTCTCACATCTCTACATGACCACTGGAAAAACCATAGCCTTGACTAGACGGACCTTTGTTGACAAAGTAAGGTCTCTGCTTTAGAATATGCTGTCTAGGTTGGTCATAACTTTTCTTCCAAGGAGTAAGCATCTTTTAATTTCATGGCTGCAGTCGCCATCTGCAGTGATTTTGGAGCCCCCCAAAATAAAGTCTGACACTGTTTCCACTGTTTCCCCATCTAAAAACTTAACACCAAGATGACAGTTAATACTGAGAACTGATAGGATGAGAGTTCTCCCAGGAAAAAATTCCTCTTGTGGCACAATTTTAGGTTTCTGAAAAAAAAAAAAAAAACTTTGACAAGAGAGTTTATTAACCTGGAATCTTTTCCATGTTAAATGAAAACCTAATTCAAACCTTTAAGAAAACTAAAAAAAAATTGTTGACCTTCACAAGCAACAGGTCAAATGTCCAGGGGTAGGAATAGGTTTAGGCAAAGCTACACATCCAAGATTCATTCAAATGAAAATATATAGACTCAGTTTCTCCATCAAGCTAATCTATTTTATTCAGCTTCATTTTTGGAGAGGAGCATCTCCACATAGCACCGTCTGCCAGCTTACGGACCCTAATGGAAAGATGGTGCCTTTTTCCTACCTGTTTCAACACAAGTTCTGATATTCAAGCTGATTGGTCTAACTTGGATCCCCTGCTCAACTACAGTGCTCTGAGAGGTGAGGGGTGGGGTCAGGTCCTTCAGAATCTCAAGTATGCTATAGGAAGAGTGTTGATATTTTGAAAAAAAATTGAGGTGTTCTTACCAGAATGTTGAATGCTGGGAAGGCGAAAACAGATATGCACTGAAGAGAGGGTGGCTGTCCTCACAACCTTTATATCACAACATGTAGATAAATATTACCCCAGATACCCCAAACCGGGTCTCTTTTGACTTTGTATAGATTTATCCTCATTTCTTTTCCATCTATAGTATTTGACAATAAACTATTTGAGAAGAGAACAAATGTGAGAATCCACCCGCCTACCCCACTCCCAGTCTCCCGCAGGAGATTTGCTCAGGATTTCATTCATTTGTGCCCCAGACTAGAGGGAGGCAACAAATTTGCCTAAGTGAATCACCTGAATCGACTCAAAATTTCCCTTGGGTGGGATCTAGCAGGATCTGTTGGGAATAGGGGATATACAGATAAACAACCATTCTCCTAGTGACTTTCCAGTATTAAAGCTGATATTTTAATTTCCAGTTATCTCATGCTTATTTCCCAGTTGGTTCCAAGCTTGGGAAGGAAAGAAAGACTTCTTATTTATTTCTTTTTTAAAGCATGATTCTATGGTTTGGGTTAAGTGTTCAGTTCAGTTCAGTTGCTCAATCATGTCTGACTCTGCAACACCATGAACTGCAGCATGCCAGGCCTCCCTGTCTATCACCAACTCCCAGAGTTTACCCAAACCCATGTGTCAGTGATACCATCCAACCATCTCATCCTCCATTGTCCCCTTATCCTCCTGCCCTCAATCTTTCCTAGCATCTTTCTAGGAAAGATGAGTCTTTCCCAGTGAGTCAGCTCTTCGCATCAGGTGGCCAAAGTATTGGAGTTTCAGCTTCAACATCAGTCCTTTCAATGAACACCCAGGACTGATTTCCATTAAGATGGACTGGTTGGATCTCCTTGCAGTCCAAGGGACTCTCCACACTACAGTTCAAAAGCAATTCTTCTGCATTCAGCTTTCTTTATAGTCCAACTCTCACATCCATACATGACCACAGGAAAAACCATAGCCTTGACTAGACAGACCTTTGTTGAGAATGCCTCTGCTTTTGAATATGCTGTCTAGGTTAGTCATAACTTTCCTTCCAAGGAGTAAGTGTCTTTTAATTTCATGGCTGCAGTCACCATCTGCAGTGATTTTGGAGCCCCAAAAAAGTCTGACACTCTTTCCACTGTTTCCCCATCTATTTCCCATGAAGTGATGGGACCAGATGCCATGATCTTAGTTTTCTGAATGTTGAGCTTTAAGCCAGCTTCTTCACTCACCTCTTTCACTTTCATCAAGAGGCTCTTTAGTTCCTCTTCACTTTCTGCCATAACGTTGGCGTCATCTTCGTGTCTGAGGTTACTGATATTTCTCCCGGCAATCTTGATTCCAGCTTGTGCTTCATCCAGCCCAGTGTTTCTCATGAGGTACTCTGCATATAAGTTAAATAAGCAGGGGGACAATATACAGGCTTGATGTACTTCTTTTCCTATTTGGAACCAGTCTGTTGTTCCATGTCCAGTTCTAACTGTTGTTTCCTGACCTGCATACGGGCTTCTCAAGAGGCAGGTCAAGTGGTCTGGTATTCCCATCTCTCTCAGAATTTTTCAGTTTATTGTGATCCACACAGTCAAAGCCTTTGGCATAGTCNACCCGTGTCCAGGCTTCATTATCCCCCGACTTTCTGTCTGTCTCTGCCTTCAGCGCCTTCAGCGTAGTTTCTATTGATGGTCGTGATCTTTGGATGGTAGCAGAAAAAGAAGTACCAGACTGCATATTCAAACACCCCTGAGCAAGAGCAGCCTTTGTAATTTAAACACATCCTGTGTCCCCAAGACAGAGCCAAGTGGTGAGGAGAAGCCCTTCCTTTCATAAAACCTGTTCAACTACACGACTTTATTTCAGAGGGGAAAATGTCTATGGGACGCTGATTAAGTTCAGAAATCAGCTCACACTAGCTTTTAAAAAAGTAAAAGAGGAACTAATGAATTCTATAATTAAAGAAAATTCCTCTCGGACGCCCATAAATTGCTGACTTCAGTTGCTAGTGTTATGAGGTTTTATCTTAATTGTGCCATCATGAATTTTTAAATTGAGAGCTGAAGGAGACGCTTTCCAGGGACTGATACTATTTTATCCTGGCTGATGGCACAAGATACACTAGAGGATTAATCAACTCTTTGTGACCAGTTGTATGCGGTGGTGGTTGGAGGAAAGCTTGCTTCTGGACTGGCACAGTGCAGGCAGGACTTCTACCTGGCCTGGGTTGATGTGTTGGCAGAAGGAAAGTTAATCTTTGGGTCAAGAACGAAGGTGGATTTAGCCCTTGGATCCCCCTCCTGCCTTAAAATTCTGTCCCCATTTTTCCATATTAGAAGAATTGATAAACTAATGGCCAATAAATTCAGCCTATGGATAAACTGATTGACCTGCATTGTGCATGCAATACTGTCTCTAGTTTACTACTTATCTGATGAGAAGAGAGAAAGAAAGAATAAAACAAATTAATATCTTAAATTAAATAAATAAGGAGGCCATTAGATGGAGGTAGCTCTAATTTCTTGGCAACCTAAGTTTGCAAACCAAAACTCAAGTGAGAGTCAACACCTATAAAAGCACTCATATTAAAAAAAAAGAAGAAAAGAGAAAAACAACCCTAAATAAGAAACAGTCAATCACACATTGCCACTTAAGCTTTCCCAGATTAGACAACTGCTTAAGTGACAGCCTATGAAATGATGTCCCGACTTTGTTGGGTTCACAGGCTGCTCTCTAAAACCCTTTCTCTTAGCGTCTGTGGACAGAGTGCTCTTGAGCACTTTGTTTTGGCACTGCCCAATTTGAATCCATCTTTGTTCAAATAAACTCTTGAAAAATTCAGTGTACCTTTAGTATATCTTTTAGCACTTGCAGTTATCAAGTTATTGTGCAAAAAAAAATTTTTAAGGCAGATTCTATAAAATTTCTGTAAGTCATAGCAACTGCCAATTCTTCCTGAAGGATTCCAAGCAAGTGAGTCCATTTAAAACAGAAAGAATTTATCAGAAAGTAGATGATGTGAAGTCTTCTAAATCCAAGGGAACTGGTTAAGAGAGGGCATCAACCTAGAGGAGTGGGGTGAGGAGGAAGATTGGAAGGAGGTTCAAAAGGGAGGCTGATTCACGTTGAGGTTTGACAGAAAACAACAAAATTCTGTAAAGCTATTATTCTTCAATTAAAAAACATTTTTTTTAATAAAAGAGACAGCATCAAACACCAAATGTCTCTGCTGTGTTGTGTCGAATTCAGAGTGGTGCCATTTGACAATAATAGAGGGGCTCCAGATAGGTAAATGAAGCTGGAGATGTGGGATCCAAATGTCAGATTTGCATGAGGAGCAATGTGGGAACAACTTGTAAATCTCTTTATGCAGTTCCATATTGTTCTACATATCTGTTCTACCCAGTCAGTGAAGGAAACTGTACTCTCTTCATCCTCACAGAGGGGGAAAGGCAGTGATGGTTTGTGGTCCCTTTTTTGCTTATAACATTATAATGCAGACGAAAGAGGCATATTAACTCTGAGTATCAATACTAACCATCTGTTGGANTACTCTCTTCATCCTCACAGAGGGGGAAAGGCAGTGATGGTTTGTGGTCCCTTTTTTGCTTATAACATTATAATGCAGACGAAAGAGGCATATTAACTCTGAGTATCAATACTAACCATCTGTTGGACTCAGACCAAAAGGATATCCTGAAAGGACTCTCTCAGCAGTCACCAAAAAGTTTAGGGTGAATCATTATATCTATTCCACAAAGCAAAGACTCAAAACGTCTTGAGTTTTTGAGCAAAAACTGAGATATAACAAACTACATCACTAATTGGCTCTAAATAACAGAATAAATAGCAAGCATGAAGGAAAGGGGTATTGCATATGAAAGGAAGGAAAGGNGCTCGGACCAAAAGGATACCCTGAAAGGACTCTCTCAGCAGTCACCAAAAAGTTTAGGGTGAATCATTATATCTATTTCACAAAGCAAAGACTCAAAACGTCTTGAGTTTTTGAGCAAAAACTGAGATATAACAAACTACATCACTAATTTGCTCTAAATAACAGAATAAATAGCAAGCATGAAGGAAAGGGGTATTGCATATGAAAGGAAGGAAAGGAAAATGAAACAAAAGGTAGAAAAAAGGAAAACAGAACCAAGGACCTTCAGAATAAACATTATTCAAAGTATTATTATGATAGATTTCACTCAGAAACTCAGTGATCTAGAAATTCAATGATACAATGATTTATTGATAATTTTTAATTAATTTGTTGATGAATATTTTTGGCATTGGCTCTGCATCATTCGACCTTAAAGTTGAATAGACAAACTAATACGAAGGTCACCTGGCACTGTGGTCATTGCTGTGCAGAGTGGATCTAGCTGGTCCCACAGCTACAGTCAGGGCCTGTTCCCCAACATAATCCTTCCAGACCTCATTTTGCTTATTAATAGCAATACCCATGCTTCTTAAATATCAAATATTCACTATATCCAAAAAGCAAATATCTGATCTAAAACTTAATGCAGATAATAACTGAGTCAGATATCCCTGGAAAGCAATTATTTTTAAACAACCATAGCTATTTTTATTACACGGACATTTAGGTTCTCTCTTTCCACATTTAGCTTCTAAAGAGAGATGTTAGGATCAAAAGAAAAATGTAGAATGGGTTTCCTGACAGCTTAAAAGATATTTTAACAATTCAGGTTATGAAGTGAGAACGGAATCACTGTAGGAGCTTAGTCTTATCAGAAGTTATGTGGAGATGCCACTGCTATTGTTTTTAATAATAGAAAAGAGAACTTGGGATTTTTTTCTCCGACTTTTCTTTTTCCCTTTGTCATGGGAAAATGGTTTTAAAAGCTGCAAATACCTGAAATGTACTTAAACATCGATGGAACATGTACTAGTCAGAAAACTTCACCATGTATCAGGTGTCTTCCATCTGTAAAATGAGTTCAGCAGGGTTGTGTGACCTGGAATCCTAGCGAATAACTTCTTGTACTATTCCAAGAAATGGCTGAAAAACTGTACAGATTAGATCACATATCTAATTCTTATGACAAAACTCTAAAACAAGCTTTTAATTCCTGAATCCCCTCTGTGAATCACCCTCCTTCTGCCCCTTATCATTTACTGACCCACTCTCTCTATCTCATCTTCTGTCCTTCTTTCCTTTATTCACACATCATTTCTTACCACTGACTTTCTTTCTCAATGTACTTTCTATATTTCTACTCTTTCTTTTCCTTCCCCCTTTAATTTGATCTTCCACTATTCATCCCGCACTCAAATGAGCAGACCTTTACATATAGCGTCCTGTGTGTGCTCAGATGCTCAGTTGTGTCCCACTCTTTGCAACCCCATGGACTGTAGGCCACCAAGCTCCTCTGTCCATTGGATTCTCCCGGCAAGAATACTGGAGTGGGTTGCCATTTCCACCTCCAGGGGATCTTCCTGACCCAGGGACCAAACCCGAATCTCTTATGTCTCCTACATTAGCAGCCAGATCCTTTACCACTGGCACCACAACATACATGCATAACATATAATGTATCTATGTTTAAAATACTGATTTTATTTATGAAATAAGCATCCTAGTCCTGACTAGATGAATTTCAAATATTACATTCTCTACTAAAAAAAAAAAGACTTCAGTATCAACTACATTGAGAGAAAGGGGGCAGTCTGTGTGTGTGTGTGTGTGTGTGTGAAAGAAAGGACCTAATGACTTTTTCCCATTGGATTATTTTTCCTAATGGTAGATGATGGTAATGCAGGTCGAGGGAAGAGAAGAGGAGAGAGAGAGGAGAGAGAGATTAAATTCAGCAGAGAATCATGCCCATTTTATACCAGTATTTAAAAAATATAAGCTAAATTTTCACAGATCTGGGGAGTGCCCAGTTTTCCAGTCACCCATTAAGTACTGTGTTGTTACTGATGATGACCTGATTTATATTTTCACTCCATTTGAAATTTTTCACTTTTTCTTTTGATTCTTTATGCTTAAATATTGAGTATCTGAATTGCACCATGATTCAAATTACACCATAAGCCACTATATATTAAAATTATTCAGAACATAAATTAACAGAGTAGCTATTTAATACATGCATTGAGATTTAATGCATTAAGGTTAATTTTTGCACTGTAATGAACTTTATGCATTAAGGTTAATTTTTCAAAGTATGGCAAATTTTTAATTTATGTTTTAATACTGAAGCAATTGTATTATGACTGAGATTGTGCATTTGATGTGTTATTAAATAATTACCAAAATATATGTTTTGCTTTTTAGTACAAAGGAATTATATATATACATATATGTATATATATATTCAGATTTTAAAATCTGAATATAACAGAAGCCTATATTACTTTTAGGGGCTTCCCAGGTGCTGCTAGTGGTAAAGAACCCACCTGCCAATGCAAGAGACATAAGAGATGTGGGTTCAATCCCTGGGTCAGGAAGATCCCCTGAAGGAGGGTATGGCAACCCACTCCAGTATTTTTGCCTGGAGAATCCCATGGACAGAGGACCTGGTGAGCTACAGTCCATATGGTCACAAAGAGTAGGATATGACTGAAATAACTTAGTATGCACATATAACTTTTAGTAAAAACTTATCTCCAATATTTTACAATAGTATTTCTTTTATGCTTATATGTAGTCTACATAGATATGACTGATAGAGTTTTTAATTCTCAACAAATCATTAAAATTACATATGATAAACATTTTGACACCTATCTTAATCCTATTACCGCAAAACACAATTTGAGATATGCAACTGAAATTATTACTTTTTTCTCCCTATAGTTCATGTTAATTCATGAAGGAAATCAAATTGTCAGTTAAATCAAATGCATAAGATTTGCTAAAAGTCATCCCCACTTTTGGCAGTGCATTTCTGAGTGTGGCACGCGTTTTGGAAAGTTTGGCTCATTTCCGTTTCCTTCTGACAATGTGCAGATCGTGGGGTCAAGTTTCATTGTGCACCAGCTTTGTTATGTCACCTTCTGCTGAGTCAGGGGCGCGCCTTCTTCCTGCGGGTCTCAATCCAAGAGCAGTCTGCCCTCCCAGCAGGTCCTCACTGCTCTGCTGGCCTCCTATGAGCGGGTCTGGCGGCCAGCTTCATCTCCTATCTTACTTTGTACTCTCCTCCCTTCTCTACCTCTTTCATCATGCCCCCTTCCACTACCAACAAAAATGCTACCTAAACACCTCTTCTTTCACTACGGATGGGTCCATGGCCGACACCAGCCTCCCTCAGTCCCCTGCCAGACTGTCTATCATGTCAAACTACAGAAGTTAACGCAAATTGGGAACTTAAGCTGTGGCAATTAGTGAGTAAGGTGCTTCATAAAGCTAGAAGGTAGATTGACTTGTTATCCTTGTTTTATAAATCATGACATTAAATCTTAGAAGAGCATATGGTTAGTAAGCCGAGGAGCTAGAATTCAACCCCAGAAGCAAGATTAACTTTGCTCTGTTAGATTCTTTTCTTAACTGAACTAAACATATAGCTTCTTATTAAAAATAATACCAGTAATAAAAATAATTGGAGTAGAGCTATGATTGTGAAAGTCTTTAAGGACTATTACATATTCTACCAATGTCTGATATGAGAAAATAATAATTTATAGCATTCTACCCCTTTTACATCTCCTCACTTAACTACTTTCAGAAAATTATACAGACTATTCTAATAATATGACTAATTGAGTATGTTCCATATAAACCACACATGGGCTCACAGTTTTAAAGAGTTAGAAAAACAAGTTAAAAAAAAAAAAGAAAAACATGTTTATTCCATTTCAGGGCAACTTTAATATGATAGATTCTTTCTTTGGCAGAGGAGGAAGACATCATAGGAACTTAGGGTCATGAGATTGGGTTCTGCTTAAGTATATTATTGTGCAATAAGTATGCATTAATCAAGCAACACCCATAATCAACATGAAAGAATAAAAACAGCTCTTAATATTAAAGCATTACTATTGATTTCTATAAACACCAAAATAATATCCCTTCTAGGCCCATTACACAGGTAGTAATAACCATTCACTTAATTAACACTGACTCACAGAGAAAAATTCAATCTGAGTGCTTATAACATCCACATTAATATCAAGAAGCTTCATTAGAATTAATACCACAATAAATATAAAATGAATTAGTAATGACTACACCATTATTTTAAAGCATTCCTATTTGGACTCCTGTATTTACTTTAATCATCATCACTCTAAATAGCAATTAACAAAAGCTGGGCTGGGCCTATTTGTGTAGAAATAAAAAAGGTGTATAACTGCTACCCAGTGCAAGTCTTCTTGTACATTTTATTTGCACTCATGCATCAACACACTCGAGCGTATGGGAGGTTACTTCACATATTCTATACAGCATTGAGGAGAAAAATAAAACCATTCTACAATCAAGTTTCCTCACTGGTTTCAAATGGTCATTCTTTCTCAACAGTCACTTTTGATTCAAGAGTGCTCAGCAGAGTGCTGAGCACATAGTAGGCATAAATATTTGTTAACCATCCCTTCACCCATATGATATATAAAAGGGTACAAAATGCAGTACTTGGGTGCAATCTTAAAAAATGACAGAAAGATCTCAGCTCATTTCCAAGGCAAACCTCTGAATATCATGGTAAACCTCTCTATGCCCCAGTCACTCATGCAAAGAAGCTGAAGTTAATTGCTTCTATGAAGGCCTACAACACCTTCTAGAACTAATACCAAAAAAAGATGTTCTTTTCATCATAGAGGATTGGAATGCAAAAGTAGGAGATCAAAGAGATGCTTGAAATAACAGGCAAGTTTGGCCTTGGAGGGGCTTCCCTGGGCTCAGCTGGTAAAGAATCCACCTGCAATGCAGGAGACCCTGGTTCAGTTCCTGGGTTGGGAAGATCCTCTAGAGAAGGGAAAGGTTACCCACTCTAGTATTCTTGGGCTTCCCTGGTGGCTCAGATGGTAAAGAATTCTCCAGCAGTGCAGGAGACCTGGGTTCAGTCCTTGGATTGGGAAGATCCCCTGGAGAAAGGAATGGCTATCCACTCTAGTATTCTGGCCTGGAGAATTCTATGAACAGAGGAACCTGGCTGGCTATAGTCCATGGGGCTGCAAAGAGTCAGACATGACTGAGTGACTTTCACTTCACTTCACCTGGCCTTGGTGTACAAAATGAAGCATGACAACGGCTAACAGAGTTTTGTCAAGAGAACACACTAATCATAACACTCTTTACCAACAACTCAAGAGACAACTGTACACATGGACATCACAGGTGATCAATAACGAAATGAGATTATGTTCATCACAGCCAAAGATGAAGAAGCTCTATATAGTCAGCAAAAACAAGACTGGGAGCTGACCATGGCTCAGATTATGAGCTCCTTACTGCAAAATTCAGGCTTAAATCAAAGAAAGTAGGGAAAAGCTCTAAGCCATTCAGGTATTGGTGTTCAGCCACGAGGTTATAACTGACACTTTGTGACCCCCTGGACTGCAGCACACCAGGCTCCCCTGTCCTTCACTGTCTCCTGGATTTTGCGCATATTCATGTTCTTTGAGTCAGTGGTGCTATCTCACCATCTTATCCTCTGCCACCTCCTTCTTTTACCTTCAGTCTTTCCCAGCATGAGGGTCTTTTAGTAGCCTAAAATATTGGAGCTTCAGCATCAACAACAGTCCTTTCAAAGAATATTCAGGGTTGATTTCCTTAAGGATTGATTTGTTTGATCTTCTTGCAGTCCAAGGGATTCCCAAGAGTCTTCTCTAGCACCACAGTTTAAAAGCATCAATTCTTCAGTGCTCAGCCTTTTTTATGGTCCAGTTCTCACATCCATACATGATGACTGGGAAACCATATCTTTGACTATACAGACCTTTGTCAGCAAAGTGATGTCTCTGTTTTTTAATATGCTGTCTAGGTTTGTCATAGCTTTCCTTCAAGGTGCAAGCATGTTTTAATTTCATGGCTGCAGTCACCATCTGCAGTGATTTTAGAGCCCAAGAAAACAAAACCCGTCACTGCTTCTACTTTTTCCCTTCTATTTGCCATGAAGTGATGGGGCCAGATTCCATGACCTTAGTTTTTCGAATGTTGAGTTTAAGCCAGCTTTTTCACTCTGATGAGAAATTCTTTAGTTCCTCTTTCCTTTCTGCCATTACAGTGATAGCATCTGCATATCTGAGGTTGTTGATATTCTCCTGGCAATCTTAATTCCAGGTTGGGATTTATCCAGCCTGGCATTTCTCATGATGTACTTTGCATATAAGTTAAATAAGCAGAGTGACAATATACAGTCTTGTCATACTCTTTTCCCAATTTTGAACCAGTCAGATGCTGCATGTCCAGTTCTAACTGTTGCTTTTGATCTGCAAACATGTTTCTTAGGAGACAGGTAGGAGTGGTCTGGTATTCCTAGCTCTAAGAATTTTCCATAATTTGTTGTGATCTATATAGTCAAAGGCTTTAGCCTAGTCAAGGAAGCAGACGCAGATGTTTTTCCAGAACTTCCTTGTTTTCTCCATGATCCAGTGAATGTTGGCAGTTGGATCTTTGGTTCTTCTGCCTCTTCAAAACCCAGCTTGTCTATTTAGAAGTTCTCGGTTCACATACTGTTGAAGTCTACCTTGAAGGATTTGGAGCATAACCTTGCTAATATGGAAATGAGTGCATTTGTCTGCTAGTTTGAGCATTCTTTAACATTGCCCTTTCTTTGAGATTGGAATGAAAACTGACCTTTTCCAATCCTGTGGCCATTGCTGAGTTTTCCAACTGGCTGACATACTGAGTGCAACACTTTCACAGCATCATCTTTTAGGATTTTAAATGGCTCAACTGGAATTCCATCATCTCCTCTAGCTTTGTTCATAATAATGCTTCCTAAGTCCCACTTGTCTTCACATTCCAGGATGTCTGGCATTAGGTAAGTGACCACACCCTCATGGCTATTAGTGTCATCAAATGCTTTTTGTACAATTTTTCTGTGTATTCTTGCCACCTCTTCTTAAACTCTTCTGTTTCTGTTAGGTCCTTACCACTTCTGTCCTTTATTGCCCATCCTTTCATGAAATGTTTCCTGGCTGTCTCCAATTTTCTTGAAGAGCTTTCTAGTCTTTCCCATTCTATTTTTTTCCTCTATTTCTTTGCATTTGTCATTTAAGAAGGCCTTCTTATATCTCTGGGCTGTTCTCTGGAACTCTGCATTCAATTGGGTATATCTTCCCTTTGCTACCTGACTTTCACTTCTCTTCTTTCCTCAACTATTTGTAAAGCTTCCTCAGACAACCTCTTTGCCTTCTTGCATTTCTTTTTTGGAATGGTTTTGATCACTGCCTCCTGAACAATATTATGAATCTCTGTCCACTGTTCTTCAAGTAATCTACCAGAGCTAATCCCTTGAATCTATTTATCACTGTATAATCATAAGGGATTTGATTTAGAATCACTACAGGTAGTGACTGCAATCATGTAATTAAAGACGCTTACTCCTTGGAAGGAAAGCTATGACAAAACTCGACATTGTATTAAAAAGCAAGGACATCATTTTGCAACTAAGGTCCATCTAATAAAAACTCTGGTTTTTCCAGTAGTCATGTACAGTTGTGGGAGTTGGACCATGAAGAAGAGTGAGCACTGAAAAATTGATTCTTTTCAACTGTGGTGCTGGAGAAGACTTTTGAGAGTCCCTTGGACTGTAAGGAAATCAAACCGGTCAATCCTAAAGGAAATCAGTCCTGAATATTCATTGGAAGGACTGTTGCTGATACTGTAGCTCCATACTTAGGCCACCTGATGCAAAGAGCAGACATTGGAAAAGACCCTGATGCTGGGAAAGATTGAAGGTGGGAGGAGAAAGGGGCAGCAGAGAATGAGATGGTTAGGTAGCATCGCCCATTCAGTGAACATGAATTTGAGCAAACTCTGGGAGATAGTTGAGGACAGAGGAACCTGCTGTGTTTAGTCCATGGGGTTGCAAAGATTTGGACTTAGTGACTCAATAAGAACAAATGATATATAGTCCAGGAAGACTCTAGTTACACTTGGGTTTTTAATTTTAGTGTTGATCCCAAAAGTCTGTCACTGACTAGCTATGTATACAGCTAAACTGGACAGATGTTATTTAGTTGGTATAATACAGGGAGGGGGTATAAACTCCTCCCTGTCTCCCAGCTATCCCTACTTAATTGGAAAAAGGAATGTCATAAACTACTTTTCATTGAGAATGAGTCATTTGGGAAGAAAATTAAGGAAAGAAACTATGAAGACCTCTTTTCATTCTATTTCCATTCTAATTGGCTGAATCATGATTTTTCAGGATGTGAGGAACTTGTTTGCCTTAATCAGAGCAACTCTGATGGAAGAAGACAAAGAGGATAAGAAATGACACTAACAAAATTGTCCTTCCACGATGAATCTCCTTGCTAATGAAAAGTATCTCCACACTGGCTTTTGCAGAATCTTAAGTATTGATCATATTTGAATTGAAGAAAGCAGAATGGAATGGAAATAACTTAAGTTGCTGTTAATGCAAAACACTATCTGAATGGATAAAGAAGACATACATACATAGTGGTGTATTATTCATCCATAAGAAAGAATAAAATTCTACCATTTGCAACAACATGGATGGACGTAGGGAATATTACACTAAATGAAGTAAGTCAGAAATAGAAAGAAAATTACCATATAATATCACTTATATGTGGAACCAGAAATATGATACAAATGAACCTATTTGGAAAACAGAAACAGACTCACTTACAGAAAACAAATTAGTGGTTACCAGTGGGGAAGAGCAAGATAAGGGTATAGGCTTAAGAAATACAAACAACTATGAGTAAAAACAGATAAGCAACAAGGATATATTGTATAGCACAGGAAAATACAGCCATTGTCTTGTAATACTTTGAGAGTGAAAGTGAAAGTCACTTAGTCCTATCTGACTCGTTGCAACCCAAAGGACTATACAGTCCATGGAATTCTCCAGGCCAGAATACTAGAGTGGGTAGCCTTTCCCTTCTCCAGGGAATCTTCCCAAACCAGGGATCGAATCCAGGTCTCACATTGCAGGTGGATTCCTTACCAACTGAGCTATCAGGGAAGCCTTAATACTTTAATGGAATATAATCTGTAAAAATACTAATTACTGTGCTGTACAACTGAAACTAATATAATACTGTAAATCAGTTTTAATTCAAAAAACTATTTATTATGTGTATTCATTCTTAAGTACTGGATAGTCAGAAGTCTGTCATTTCACACACTGTTGACAATGCAATAAAGGGGAAATTCTTCCAAAAGAACGTCACAGAGGCCTTGGGATATGAGAAGGGACGCTAATAGTATGTGTTTGACACATGGAAGAGGATGCGTCTACCTGGAAGTTTGGTTCTGTTTGGAGTTCACAGGCTACTTGATGGGTGCTGTTGATTATCGAAGTCCTGCTCCACGCTTACCATCTAAACCATCTGCCTTTGCTTTTAATTGCTTTAATTCTTTTTTCTCTCCAGTTGTGTGGCCATTTGTCTGCCAGAAAAACTTGGAATTTGCTGACCATGGAGAGAGCTGTGTTTCAAGACCCTACAAGCTTTGAAAACCAGAGGCAGCAAAGAAGCAAGTTGCTGTTTATATAAAAGGTAAACATTAAATCCAGGTAGAGAAACAAAACACAATTTATTATCCTACTGATCCCTAAGAGACTAATGCCTTTCCCTTTCCTAAAGACATTTATTCAATATGCTTTGCATACACCACAGCAACAATCTGTAACCCACTTACAGAAGTGTCACCAGGATAGTCTTTAACACTGACATTGCGTGACTTGGAAACAGTATCCTGGGTGAGGCTGCTCGTGCAGTTCACAGTATGGCATAAAACCACATCAGGCCTCTTCCACCTCTAGCTTGAGGCCATTCTCTGCCTCTGAAAGAGAACAGAGATGGGATTCTGAGAAGTGAAGAAGAAAATCCAGTGTTCCTTCTTTTCCATATCTCCAGGTCGGCGCTCTAATCTGACCTAGAACCTAGAATCCACCATTCTTTGCACACTCACTTTGTGCCAGGGACCTTACATAAACTTTTTTTCTATATCTTCATAATGAATTACTAATGTATGAGTATATCCATTTGTAGATGAAATTCTATGTAAATGACTCAATATATTGTGTGTTACAATGAGAAAGCAACTTTTAAATGAGCGCCTCCACCATAAAGAAAGCTCCAGCTATTTAGTCATGAAATTCCATAACTAAAGGAAGTTGACAAACTGAAGACTAAAGTTTAAAATATACAGGTGATGGTAAGATGAATACCTCTGCAAATATCAGAGCCACCTCTGTGAGAGGTTATTTGTAAGGACAGTTTATCCCAGCCCTGCATGTCAAGTGGATAAGCTCTTCTCAGCAGTCTGGTCAAAAGCATCTATTAAACACCAGGCTGAAATACAGAATCCTGTGCTAGGTACTGTTGAGGTTTTAAGACTTTATTTCTAATATGTGAGAACGCAAGCCTTTCTCTCTCATTTTGGATCAAGCAATCGCCTCTTTTCAATTTTGCGTGATAGCTTTTGAGAGCACTCTTGGAGATCATAAAAGTATCTGGGCACTCTGCCACCATGTACTTTGGACTGTAGCTTGGTGGAAAAGAGAGTGAGAACAAGGAGAGTGGGTAGAGGGAATCTAAATAGACGATGCTGCAATCTAAATAGACCAGGAAGGATGAGAATGTAACATGAAATCAAGGGAAGTGGAGGTTAATAATAATAATCATCACATCTAATCTTTGCCAGAGCTTGCAGTTTTCCAAGTGCAGTCTTAAGAGCTTTATGCACATTACCTAATTAAGTCCTCATGATAATCCTTTCATTTAGGAACTATTATTTTCCTCAAGTTGCCAATGAGAACGCTGAAGGGTAAAGGTTAGCATCTAACTCAAACTAGTTAGTGGGTAGTGACATCTGGATTCCAATGCAGGATGTCTGACTCCAGTCATCCTTAATGTATCATGTGTCAGGAAACAAAAGGAGAGGGAAAAAAAGAATCTGCAAGAACATAATGGAAAAGCATGAACCTGCGCTCCTAATCCAAGTGGCATGATGCTGAGTAGGGCACCAGCATTCAGGACCAGTCTGAACAATAATATACGTGCAGAAAAAGTAAACAAATCACAGGGGTTCAGTTCCACAAATTTTCACAAAGTAAGCACACACCTACGTGACCTCACCCATGCAATGTGTACAGCTTTTGTAACCAAGAAACAAACTTTTTGCCCCCGCCAACCCTCTCTCTCCAGTTACTAACTCCCTTAAAGGGCAATCATCTGACTCTGCAACTAGAGATTAGTTTTGCCCATAAAAATGGAACCGCATACTATACGTATATTTTCGTGACTGGCTTCTTTTTTAAAAATGTTTTGTTTGAGAGATCTATTCCTATGAGAGCGACTGGCAATAGTTTATTTGTTCTACTGATGCACAGGACCCACTGTGTAAACATACTATCGTTGGTTTATCCAGTACACAGCTGACGGCTGCATTGTTTACTGTCTGTTGCGACTGCAGAGAAGTCTTACAGCAGTGAAAGGAAAGTTTGATAGGAAACAAAGCAAGAATCCTAAATGGTTCTACCCTCAGTAGAAGAATGAATTTAAAATAAAATAATTGCACTGAAGCAGCAGCAGAAATCTTTCATATCTAGACCTTGGCACTGAATGATAGAAAAGAATAAATATAGTCCTTGACAATCTGCAAACACAAATTGCTTTCTATCTGCACAATTAGCTTCCTAGAGTCCCAGGCCTTTTAAATATAAGCTATAAATCCCCAAATAGATAAGTAATAAATTCACATGGTGTACCTCTATCCAAAATCAAAGTATTCCCACATATAAAATTCTAAGAAATATGATCTAGAAGTCCAGAAAGATAAAAACACTCAGGGGAATGAAGTCTTATAAGGGGGTCATCTGCAGACATCCAAAATTCCTTTCTGCTCTTAGCATTTAAGAATGGGAAATAGAGGTTACACACAGAAGTACATAACAATTGTGTTTTTTAGAAAACTATTTAGATTTGCAAGATATACATAGAAAATTCTATAAATTAAACTTAAAAGCAGAAATTTAAAATTCAATGAGTAAGTTTAAAAGAAGCCTGGGCAGAGGTGATGAAATAATTTAAAATATTGCAACAGAATATTTAACTCAACAAATTAGATAGATTTAATGTAGCAAAACAGGGAGATGGAGAATATAAAATAGAGACTGAGAGATACGAGGATAGAAGTTCTAACACATCCTATTGATGCTCCAGGAATACCAGTATAGGTGGGCACCATCCAATCTGCCAAGAGTCTGAAGAGAACAAAAAGGCAGAGGAAGGATGAACTTTGCCCTCTGCTTGAGGCAGGACATGCATCTCTTGTCTGAGGATACTGGTGTCACCGCTTTGAACTCAGACAGGGATTTACACCTTTGTCCCTGGATCTTGGGCTTCCCAGGTGGCTCAGTAGTAAAGAATCCACCTGCTAATCAGGAGACTCAAGAGAGGTGGCTTTGATTCCTGGTTGGGGAATAGCCCCTGGAGTAGGAAATGGAATCCTGACTGGTATTCCTGCCTGGAAAATTCCATGGACAGAGGAGCCTGGAGGGCTACAGTTCATGGGGTCACAAGGAGTCAGACACGACTGAGCGGTTGAGTGCACACACACACACACACCCCCTGGTTCTTGGACATTTAGACTCCAGCTGGGACCCACATCAGTGCCTCGCTGGTTCCTAGGCCTGTGGATTTGGACTGAAACTACACCACTGGCTCTCCTTACAGACAGCAAGTCATGGGACATCTCAGCTTTTAAAATCATGTGAGTTGATGTCTCAAAATAAGTCTTTTTATTTTATCTATATATAGTCTATCATATCACAATAAGGGCAGTACTAAAGAATGTTCAAGAGAAGTGAAGTGAAGTGAAAGTCGCTCAGTCCTGTCCGACTCTTTGCGTCCCCGTGGACTATACAGTCCATGGAATTCTCCAGGCCAGAATCCTGGAGTGGGTTGCCTTTCCCTTCTCCAGAAAGGAAATTTTGGACAAAGAAGAATTTCAACAGAATTTTTATTCGTAAGTCTTTAAGCCACAAGCAAAGAAAATAAAGAACTAGAAGTGGAAAGAGTTACTCTGACCTCCTGTTGGGTTGGCCAAAAAGTTTGTTCAAGTTTTTCTGTAACATCTTCCTTCCCTTCCTTCCTCCTTCTCTCCTTCCCTCTCCCTGTCTGTGTTTTGCTTTTTCCCTTAGTTTTGTATATTGATTCTCAATTTGTTTTCTTGATCCTTCAATGTCCTTCTCATCTCAATTATTTTACCCATTTTCTCTGTGAATTCTCACTGCACTTCTGGTATGAAACATATTGCATTCTTTTTACTTTCCTTTGTAACCAATATTCTAATATTGCACGGCTTTCGTGTCATCTATTATTTTCTTTCCATGCTTAATTGAGAAAGTATATTGACTATAAAAGTAAAAGGTTCTCAAGGGCTTCTGTGCTGCAGCTCCTGCCGCTGCTATTGCTATTTAGCCCCTGTTGTGTGCGACTCTTTGCAACCCCATGGACTGTAGCCCGATTTCCCAGGCAAGNTTTGAGAAAGTATATTGACTATAAAAGTAAAAGGTTCTCAAGGGCTTCTGTGCTGCAGCTCCTGCCGCTGCTATTGATATTTAGCCACTGTTGTGTGCGACTCTTTGCAACCCCATGGACTGTAGCCCGATTTCCCAGGCAAGATACTACAGCAGATTACCATTTCCTTCCTTAGAGGCTATTCCCAACCCAGAGATCAAATCAGGCAAGAATACTGGAGTGGATTGCCATTCCCTTCTCTAGGGGATCTTCCTGACTCAGGGATGGAACCTGGGTCTTCTGCACCGTGGGCAGATTCTTTACCATTGAGCTACCTTGGAAGCCCATAGGGATCGTAAAAGTCTAGGAAATGCAAATTATATTTTCTCAGTAAAGTTTTCCTTATTTCCAGGCATTTTGACAGCTTCTATTTGCTATGACAGAGTGTGATAGAATCAGCATGATTTCTTTCCATTCTATCTCTAACTAGCTAATTATCTTTCCCACTGAGTTATGAGCTAAAGACCAGGTCCATGCTAGATACATGGGAGATGGCAATGTGTATGCCTGTCTGGGTGTTTGTGGGAAGCGTGTGTGTGTGTGTGTGTGTGTGTGTGTGTGTGTGTGTACGCCTTATAAGGTAGAGAGAGAATGATTGAAAGATCATCTGGATTCCCTCCACACCTGTCTTTCACATCAAATGGTCTATACTGAGTTTGACTTCATGTGGTTTGACGGCAATCAAGCCCAAGAAAGAATAATTCAGGGATAGTAATCATTAAACTATTAAAACCAGATTCTATGTCAACTGAAGATTTTCTTAAAGTTTTCTTTTGCAAGATCTTGCTCTAGAAACAATATTGGTAAACCACTATTTGATACTAAATTGCACATTAAACTTATTCATTCTTCTTCAGGCAGAAAAAAAGATTTTTAAAACTAAGAGATTCTTGATATCTGAAGAAGTAATGGATGAAACATTCTAAATATGAGTGTGAAATTACTAATGTAGAGTAACCTTTCCCAGAGAGTGAGACTAATTCTTTATCACAGTGCTCAATAGGCTTTATTTTGAAGGTGCTTAGGATGGCCCATAAGCCCCATGTCAAATCCCCTAATATTCCTTCAGCGTATTAAGAGATGATGCTTAAAATTCTGACTTTTCTATAACTTAAGTTAGCATTCTCCCTGCAATATATATAACTGATCATTTTCTGAAAGTAGGTTTGGTAAGAGTGCGGCATATCTAGGGAACTTGGCACTTGAATTGGAGGAACCGTCTGAAGCCATGAGGCCACCAGGGGCTCGTGTGGCCACTGACAGCTATTTCAGAAACTGGCCTACGCTTGGTCTTTCTTCCTTTCAAAATGCTTTTCCCAATGGAAACTGCCTGTGTAGGACATACCCAGTCGATGAATTTCAGCTGTCATCATGATCGACATGGATCACTGAACAATTGAATAGACTTTGATGATCAGTATTGATTGTGAATGTNCCTTTCAAAATGCTTTTCCCAATGGAAACTGCCTGTGTAGGACATACCCAGTCGATGAATTTCAGCTGTCATCATGATCGACATGGATCACTGAACAATTGAATAGACTTTGATGATCAGTATTGATTGTGAATGTTTCTGAAATTAAAATATTGGATATTTTATGAACTCTTCATTTCATGAATGTAGAATATAGTCATTGAACCATGAGTCTTTAATTCCCATGATGGTTACCTCACCTTAGGCAACCTGAAAACTTTTCTTCTAAAAGAAGGAGAATTTTAAATGGCTACAGAAAAGATGTAGTTAAGAGCCTAAGATTTCTTGAATTTAACATTAAAAAAAATTAAAACATGCTCTAAAAAGTCATCTATATATGGCGATCATTCTTATGCAGTCTGTATAGATACCTTAGGTCTCCAGTGTAAACCCTGTAAGTGTTAAGGGCAGTGTTAATTAATTTAATCAACCATTACTGATGAAGTGGGCATTATATCAGGTACTTTCTANCTATGGACTGTAGCCCACCAGGCTCCTCTGTCTGTGGGATTCTCCAGGAAAGAATACTGGAGTGGGTTGCTTTGCCTTTCCTTTAGGAGATCTTCCAGACCCAGGGGCCGGACTCTCATCTCTAAGTCTCCTGCATTGGCAGGTGTGTTCTCTACCACTAGCACCACCTGGGAAGCCCCAAAGTAACTGTACTAATTTTTATTGCTCAAATTTTATAGGTGAGAAAAACAAGGCGCTGAAATGTTCTGTGACTTGGCCAAGCTCACATGGTTGGGGTGGAAGGGAGGAGCAAGGCTCAAGAAGGAGGGGACGTACATATACCTATGAGTGATTCAAATTGATATATGGCAGAAACCAACACAATAAATAACTTTTAAAAAATAAAAATAAAAAAAAAAAGATGATAAGGTACTGTCACACACACACACCAAAAAAAGGAAATTAATTGAGACTCAAACCCAATTCCAGGCATTATTCTTGTTACTAGGAGACTTCCTGAAATGGTAGCAAGGGTTAACATTTAATCCATTTTTCTGCTTTGTATATATGATTTTAAACATTTGCTTAACATCTCTTACTGTATTTATAACTCACAAAATAATTTGGCTTTCAACTATATGGCTTGAGAAATGTGGGGTGTTGTTTCAGATAGCAAGGGGGGAAATGACAGCATTTTTGAACCAGGCTTTTTCTTTTTAATGACTACAGACTTAAAACGTAGTCAGAGAAACTAAAATCCCCTCCTAGTTTTATCTTTGAAGNATGGCTTGAGAAATGTGGGGTGTTGTTTCAGATAGCAGGGGGGGAAATGACAGCATTTTTGAACCAGGCTTTTTCTTTTTAATGACTACAGACTTAAAATGTAGTCAGAGAAACTAAAATCCCCTCCTAGTTTTATCTTTGAAGAAATCCATAAGTATAATCTACTGTTTACCAACTGTAAGAATTATACACATTTTATTTCTATTTCTTAAAACAAACTGCACGATTCTATATTCTTACTCACAGTTCATGGGTAAGTAAACCGAAATTCAAAGAGTCCAAGTCAAAGTCTGCCTAAAAAGTGCTAAAGCTGAACTGATCTGAATTTTAAGGAGGCTCTTCTCGATGCCAGTGCTTTCAAACTGTAATGTGTACGCATCTGTTAAAAACACAAATTCTGGTTGTGCGGATCTGAGTTGGAACCAAAGGGACTTCATTCCTAACAAGCATCTAGGTGATGTCAAAGCTACTAAAGATGGACTACACTTTACATAGCAAAGCTCTTTACCACACTACAACCTCAAATTCAGAGACCCAGGCAGTCATCTGTATTATGGCCAGAGTTCTGCTCATAAGAATAACATTTGGCTTTAATCTAGCTTATGTGGATAACTTAACCAGAGTAGTCTTTTCTATCTTACCTAATTCAGAACATTTCTCCGTTATTTGCAGTCCTGCCACAGCATAGCAGAAAATTTGGAGTAGTTGCAGTTGAAGACTTCTTCATCAGCTTCTTGAAATCAGAAGACTGTATAAGGACTCAGCAGTTAAGTTCTTAAGTATGAAAAAGGAGGGGAAAAAAAAAATAAGAAAACCAATAGTTAACGTAAGCAGAGAAAGAAGGAAAAAATGTTAAGTGGTGAAGCAGAAAGCTTATGGTGCAAGGAGAAAAAGTATATATAGAGAGAGGCATTTCTTAGCCACTCCGGGGAAATTTCTGAGGAAATTCTATGCAGGAGCAAAAGAAGCATGACAAGGGAAAAAGAGGAAAGAAAAAGCTATAAAAGATATTTGACATCATGGTCTTAACTAAACTGTTATGTGCAAGTGGAAATCAATAGAAACTAAATATTTAAGCATAATGACTGCCTAAAAGTGATGAGAGGGATTGGATGCAGTACCTATCCATTTTATTGAAGCTGTTGATGGAAATGAGACAGGAGATCCTGGAGCAATAACAAGTGGGGCAGAGTTATTATGGAGTGAAATCAGAGAGGATTAAGAAAGAAGATCCATGAGTCAAATTTCAGCATAGACCATGAACAGGTCAAATCGAAAAACAGCCAAGGAACCAATAATAAATCTAAATGGTTATGGGCAAAGTGTGGAGGCGGGTGGGAGAGGAAGGGAGAGAAAAAAAAAAAAAAAAGAGGCCAAAAGGCAGGAGCAAAAAAAAAAAAAAAAAACCAATGACGGAGGAGGAGGAATAGTGGTTAATCAAATACAGATTTTAAACAGTCTTATGTCTTTTCATTCCATCAATAAGGAAATGGGGCTCAGTGGCCAACAAAATCTTGAACACTTAACTATCGACTTAGAACAGAGCACAAACATAAAGGGTCTCTCAGTATGTCCAACTCTTTATGACCCCATGGACTGTAGCCCACCAGATTTCTCTGTCCATGGAATTCTCCAGGCAAGAATGCTGGGGTGGGTTGCCATTTCCTTCTCGAGGGAACCTTCCCAATCCAGGGATCGAACCCAGGTCTCCTGCACTGCAGGCAGATTCTTTACCATCTGAGCCACCAGAGAAGCCCAACATAATC
>SJYW01018246.1:925384-939107 GCA_006410735.1 Raphicerus campestris
CCCCCTCCCCTCTCTCCCCTCTCCCCTCCCGGCTGCCCCTTCCAGGCTCTTCCAGGCTTTCCCTAGGGCTTTGTTTCTATGGGATTCTATGAAAAGAAGCGATGTTTTGGTTAAGTGCTTGCAGGTCACTTGTTCACTGATATCAGAAGCCATGGAAAGACAGGCCAGAAGAGAGAAGAAGGCATAGATTGACACTAACAACTTTTATGTACAATAAAAATTGTACATAAAATTTGCATTATGTTTTTTATGCTTGATCTGAAATGTTTATATATTNGCTTGCAGGTCACTTGTTCACTGATATCAGAAGCCATGGAAAGACAGGCCAGAAGGCATAGATTGACACTAACAACTTTTATGTACAATAAAAATTGTACATAAAATTTGCATTATGTTTTTTTATGCTTGATCTGAAATGTTTATATATTTTTTAGATGCAGTTTAATATGTAAGAATAATAAGCTAATATTTTATTGAGCACTTACTGTATCCTTAATGTTAAGTATTCCACACATTATCTCACTTAATTGTCACATGAACCCTAGGAGGTGGACATCACTATTATCTCCCTATTATAGATGAGGAACAAGAAGTTTAAAGATAAGACGTTAAAGGAGATTGAGTCCAGAATGCAAGCATTCTGTCTTTTAAAGGAGGCAGTTTAGTACCTTCATTCTTATAAAAAAGCTATTGGACACCAAGAGCCTGGGTACTTAGACAAAATGATAACCAGTGGCCACCTTAGGTAGGACTTTCCTTTGGTGCTCCATCTAGTCCCCTTCTTCCCTCAGCATGGTTCTCACCAGTGCCTAGACTTCTCCCACTCCATGTAAACAGGGACAGATCTGATATGATCACAGATGATCAGAGAAAATAGTTGATTGTCCAGAGACAACCTGACTAAGTGAAAACTTAAATATCCTGATTCCCAGATAAGTTTCCTTTCTATCAGATGGCATATAGCTAAATTCTGAAAGCCAGGTTCACCCCAGCCCAACCCAACTATACAAGTCTAGGGACATTTTCTAAGTGCCTAATATCTACTGATCCATCTGCTCATCCAAATTAAGTCCTCAAGGATTGCTGCCTCTCATACACAGGAAAAATGCAGATAATTTTTGCAATATTGGGTGATGAGTCTGATTAAGAGATGGTCCAAGGGAACTGTACATTCTAGAAACTTTAAAATAGGCAATTACTTTGTTAGGAAATCAAGAAAGGTTTCAAGCAGCATTTGAGAATAGGTAGAGAATAGAGCATTTGAGGTGACATCCTAGGTAAAGAAAAAGTATGAGCAAGATATAGAAAGTTCCAGATGTGTTTGGGAAGGGAGAAAGTTTGAACTGTACTGCAGGATAGGGTGTATGTAGACAGATAATAGCAATGCTAGAAAAAATAAATTGAGATGTATTTTTGGCCTCTCTACCAGGCTGAGAGATTTATGTTTTATTCTATATGCTTGTATTTCCTGAAGTGTGAGGCCAAGATAACTGGTGGTTAAANTTTTTCTATTTTTATTTTTTAAAAGTTATTTATTGTGTTGGTTTCTGCCATATATCAATTTGAATCACTCATAGGTATATGTCTGTCTCTTATACACATCTTGCTTGTATTTCCTGAAGTGTGAGGCCAAGATAACCGGTGGTTAAAAATATTATTTTAAGGAGACAAGTACATGAATTTGATGTTGTGTAACATTTAATCATATGGAGAGAACGTTATTCCCTTTCTTGGAATAATATTAAGGAGAAAGTTTCCAAAAGACACTAAGGGTTGAAACACTTTTTTCAAAAATGTTAACCCCCTCTGTAAGAAAAAGAGTAAGTATTTCAGGATCAAAGACTTCAGCAAAAACTTGTTGAGAATTTAAGAATTTATTTTATTCAAATATTATTTATATAATATTTATCTTCTGGTTATGACAGATGATACTGGCTTTTCTGTTATAGTATTAGCATTGGTTCTTTTTGTTTGATAGATCCAGATTTTTTAAAGTGAGGACATAAATAAAAATCTTGATTAAATCATAGTAGAGATAGAATACAGAAATGGGGGGAAAAAAAAGTGGTATGTGAACAGCCAAAGCTTACAAAGAAAAGACTTTAGTACAACTGTGCTGCCCCAAGGAAGCCCACTTAGGAAGGAAATACAGAGGGGAAATGGATGATTATATTAAATGCTCTACAAAGTCAAAGAGGATTTGGTTATTCAAAGGGCCCTTCTGAGAGCCTTCCACAGTCAATTTGGGTGGATATCAGAATAAATAAGGATGCAGTTGGTACTGAGGAGATGAACATGAGATAGATAGCCAAGGATCACATTTGGAAGGAAAATGTGGTGCTATGGAATAGGAAATGTTATATACTATGTTTCTGGCTTGGCTAAATACTCAGTATGTAAATCTGGGACGGCATTTGCTTCTCAGAGACTCAGTTTTATCTCGGTGCTATTTTTTTTTTAAGGGTAACCATCATCTACTTCTATTGGCTTTGTTCTTACTCAGTCACTAAGTCATGTTCAACTCTGAAAACCCAAGGACTGCAACATGCCAGGCTCACTTGTCCTTCACTACATCCTGGGATTTGCTCAAATTCATGTCCATTGAGTTAGTGATGCTATCTAACCAACGTATCCTCTGCCAAAGTATTGGAGCTTCAGCTTTAGCATCAGTCCTTCCAATGAATAATCAGGATTGATTCCCTGTTGGACTGACTAGTTTGATCACCCTGCAGTCCAAGGGACTCTCAAGAGTCTTCTCCAGCACCACAATTCAAAAGCATCAATTCTTTGGCACTTAGCCTTCATTATGGTCCAACTCTCACATCCATATATGACTACTGGAAAAACCATAGCTTTGACTATACAGACCTTTGTTGGCAAAGTGATGTCCCTGATTTTTAATACACTGTCTAGGTTTATCATAGCTTTCCTTCCAAGGAGAAAGTGCCTTCTCAATTCATGGCTGCAATCACTATCTACAGTGATTTTGGAGCACAAGAAAAAAAAAATCTGTCACTGTTTCTACTTTTCCCCCATCTATTTGCCATGAAGTGCTGGGATTGAATGCCGTGACCTTAGTTTTCTAAATGCCAAGTTTTAAGCCAGCTTTTTCACTCTCTTCCTTACCCGCATCAAGAGGCTCTTTAGTTCCTCCTTGATTTCTGCCTTTAGAGTGGTATCATCTGCATATCTGAGGTTGTTGATGTTTCTGCCAGTAATCTTGATTCCAGCTTGTGATTCATCCAGTCTGGCATTTCACATGATATACTCTACACAGAAGTTAAATAAGCAGGGTGACAATATACAGCCTTGATGTATTCCTTTCCAATTTGGAACCAGTCAGTGTTTCATGTCCGGTTCTAGCTATTGCTTCTTGACCTACATATAGGTTTCTCAGGAAGCAGGGTAAGGTGGTCTGGTATTCTTATCTCTTTAAGAATTTTCCACAGTTTGTTGTGATTCACACAAAGGCTTTAGCATAGTCAGTGAAGCAGAAGTCAATATTTTTCTGGAATTTCCTTGTTTTCTCTATGATCCAATGGATGTTGGCAATTTGATCTCTGGTTCCTTTGCCTTTTCTAAATCCAGCTTGAACATCTGGCAGTTCTCAGTTCATATGCTATCGAAGTCTAATTTGAAAGATTTGAAACACTACTTTGCAAGCATGTGAAGTGAGCACAATTGTATAGTACTGTGAACATTCTTTGGCATTGCCCTTCTTTGGGATTAGAATGAAAACTGAACTTTTCAAGTCCTATGGCCACTGGTGAGTTTTCCAAATATGCTGACATATTGAGTGCAGCACTTTAACAGTATTATGTTTTAGGATTTTAAATAGTTCAGCTGGAATTCAGCACCTTCACTTTGTTCACAGTAATGCTTCCTAAGGCTCACTTGACTTTACATTCCGTATTGGATGATATGATTGTTTGACTCTAAAGAAATAACCACACCATGATGCTTATTCCAGTCATTAAGACCTCTTTTGTATAGTTCTTTGGTGTATTCTTGCCACCTCTTCTTAATCTTTTCTGCTTCTGTTAGGTCCCTACCATTTCTGTTCTTTATCATGACCATCCTTGCAAGAAATTTTCCTTTGATATCTCTAATTTTCCTGAAGAGATCTCTAGTCTTTCCCATTCTGTTGCTTTCCTCTGTTTCTTTGCATTGTTCATTTTAAAGGGCCTTCATATCTCTCCCTGTTACTCTCTGGAACTCTGCATTTTGGAGGTATATATTTCCCTTTCTCTTTTGCCTTTCACTTCTCTTGCTTTCTCAGCTATTTGTAAAATCTCATCAGACCAACCACTTTGCCTTCTTGCATTTCTTTTTCTTTAGGATGGTTTTGCTCTTTGTCCCCTGTGCAATGTTATGAGCCTCCGTACAGAGTTCTTCAGGCACTCTGTCTACCACATCTAATCCCTTGAATCTATTTGTCACCTCCACTGTATAATCATAAGGAATTTTATTTAGGTCATACCTGAAAGGCCTAGTGGTTTTCCCTACTTTCTTCAAAGTTTGCAATAAGGAGCTCATGATCTAAGCCACAGTCAGCTCCAGGTCTGACTTCCTTCTTTTGCATTTCAGTCCCCTATGATGAAAATGGCATGTGTAATTTTTTGGTTGTGTGTGTGTGTGTGTGTGTGTGTGTGTGTGTTAGTTTTATAAGATATTGCAGATCTTCACAGAAGCAGTCAACGTCAGCTTCTTCAGCATTAGTGCTTTAGACATAGACTTGGATTACTGTGATGTCGAATTGTTTGCCTTGAAAATGAAATGAGATCATTCTGTCATTTTTGACATTGCACCAAAATAGTGCATTTGAGACTCTTTTGCTGACTATGAGAGCTACTCCATTTCTTCTAAGGGATTCTTGCCCACAGTAGTAGATATAATGGTCATCTGATTTAAATTCACCCAATCCTGTCCATTTTAGTTCACAGATTTTTAAGGTGTTGATGCCTGCTCTTGCCATCTCCTGCTTGACCACATCCAATTTACCTTTACTCATGGACCTAACATTCCAGGTTCCTATGCAATTTTATTCTTTACAACATCAGACTTTACTTTTACCACCAGCCACATCCACAGCTGGATGGCCCAGCTGCTTCATTCTTTCTGAATCTATTTTAATTGCCCTCCGCTCTTCCTCAGTAGCATATTAGACACCTTCTGATCTGGGAAGTTCATTTTCCAGTGTCATATCTTTTTGCCTTTTGATTTTTCATTCCAATTCCAAAGAAAGGCAGTGCCAAAGAATGCTCAAACTACCGCACAATTGCACTCATCTCACATGCTAGTAAAGTAATGCTCAAAATTCTCCAAGCCAGGATTCAACAATACGTGAACCGTGAACTCCCTGATGTTCAAGCTGGTTTTAGAAAAGGCAGAGAAACCAGANTCGTCTAGTATAAAAAGCTGCCATTTGGGGGAGATTGGGTATTACATTATTATTTTGCTTTGTTTTGCTTTAAGACATCTGTCATTTCTGAGAACAAAGATTTCTATTCTGTGGTTCTTAATAAGCTTTGCAAGGTGGTTTTCCTGGCATATGAAGAAGTCATTTGAATAATAAAAGCTCATATTTATAATTACAGTGAGTTAAATAGATTTGCTTAGCTTAGAGTTTGGGGTTATTCATAAACAGATGTGAGAGTCCAGAAAGCCTCAGTAACTCCCTAACAATCTCACTGCTTTGGGTTGCTGAAGAGCTGAGCTGAGAAGCCTGAATGGAAGTTAAAGTAGCTTTCCTAATTCCCTGAATAATCACCATGGAACCTTGACCTGAGTCCACATATCACAACCCAATAGTACTCATGTGTAGTAGGCATTTGCCAGCAGGAGGACAGTGAATGCGCCTGTCTCTAAACTGATAATGTTTACACTGTTAGCATCCAAGGAGGACCTTTTATAAAATGCTTTGCTCTGTTCTCAGAGTATAAGTGAAGTGAGTGAAGTCGCTCAGTCGTGTCCGACTCTGTGACCCCATGGACTGTAGCCCACTGGGCTCCTCCCTCCATGGGATTCTCCAGGCAAGAGTACTGGAGTGGGTAGCCATTGCCTTCTCCAGGGGATCTTCCCGACCCAGGGCTCGAACCTGGGTCTCCCTCAGGGTAGGCAGGCGCTTTACCGTCTGAGCCACAAGGGAAGCCCTTTCTCAGAGTATAATGACCCATAACTCCAGTCCTTTTGGAAGCTGCTGGTTTCCAAACAGTGATGAAAAAAGGTCTCCAGGTGAAGTAGCACCTCAGTGTCTCGACCTTCCCTACAGACACCCCTGGAAACTCACCAGCTCTGTGAGTCAGTCCTTCATGTCCTTGGAAAGTGGTGGAGTTAAGTAAGTAAGTGTTAGTCGCTCAGTCATGTCCGACTCTTTGCAACCCCGTGGACTGCAGCCCACCAGGCTCCTCTGTCCATGAGATTTTCCAGGCAAGGATACTGGAGTGAGTCGCCATTTCCTTCTCCAGGGGATCTTCCCAACCCAGGGTTCAAACCTGGGTCTCCTGCACTGCAGGCAGATTCTTTACTGACTGAACAAATTCTGAAAACCATAACTTATTTATTTGAAAGCTTATTAGCTTTCTTATTCGAAAATATGTGTTTGCAGCGATGGAACTTTTGGTCACTAATTTTCAACCATTTGTGCAGTGGATTTTCTTTTACAAACATATTTTTATAATGAACCTCAATACATAAAACAGGAAAAATCCCAGCCACTGTAGTTGAGGTATTGTTTCACTTACGTAGAGGTCCCCTAACTGTTCTCCCCTAGTCCCTGGATACCTCTTGCAAAACCTAGAATCCTCCTATCAGTCATTTACAGACATTTCTCAGAGTCACCCTATCAGATCACTGGATTTGGCCAAAGATCTGGTCATAAGCTTCAGTCAGGACTTCGCTCCATGCACCTAACACACTAGACATCTCTCGGATGTTGAGCAAGCCCAGACTTGTGATCTAAAGCTCTGATAATTTATTAAGCCAAATCTAATTTAATCTGTGCTGTGGATTTAATAATGCTTCCCCCAAATTTATGGCCACCTTAGAATGGGACTTCTTTTAGAATAAGGGTCTTTGCAGGTACAATAAAGATAAGGTTCAGGAGAGTAAATCATAGTGGACTAGGGTAGACCCTAAACCCAGTGAGAGTGTGTCCAGTACTGAAAAGAAGACAAATGGAAGGAAGCATTGGGAAGACAGGTGCAGAGATTGGAGCCATATGTCTACAAGCCAGTAGGTGCCAAGGATTGCCAGGGGCCACGAGAAGCTGAGACAGGGGATGAGACTGTTCTTTCCTCATGGTTTCCAGAAGGAACCAACCTGCTAACACCTTGATTTTGGACTTCCAGCTTCAGAACTGTAAGACAACACATTTCTTTGTTTTCAGCTTGTGGTAATTTGTCACAGCAGTCCTCTGAAAGTAAAACATTCTGTCTTTCGCTTAGTAGGCAAATATTTGTGGAAAGAATATTTGTTGAGTGAATATAATAAATCAGTTCAGTTTGATACAGTGACTAAGAAAAGTAGCAATAAGTGTTTGAGGAGGAGAGAGAATGCTTACGGCTGGGACTAAAGGAAACTTTAGTCCCTGTTCTTCTTTTAATCTTATTCTAAAATAAGACTTAGGCAGAGCCTCCAAAGGATCAGAAGTGGACGGTTCATGGATAAAGGACTAACCAGAGAAGATGAAACACATTATTGCCTCCTTAAGGAATAACAGGGACTCACTGAGGGCTTTCTCAGAGATGAACTGACACAATGGAAAGCCATTCATTTTGTCTTGGGCACTTAAAAAAAGTACAAATATCATAACAGCAGATGAGAATTGGTAATCCATTTCATGTTATTTACATTAAGATTATTTTAAGGATAATATTTTCCAGTAGATAACAATAATAGTTGTGAAGTTGTTATGGTTTCTTACATTTTGCACATATTGCCACCTTGGCTTTTTCCTTTTTTCAGGACAAAATGAAGTTTTATCGGTCATATTTAGAGGGCTCGCTTGCTATCTGCCTGATGACTTCACTCTCCTTGCGTGACCACGGTTTTATTCTAATGCAGTATACCTAATGACTAAATTTCTACTTATTGAATGTCCCTGAACAATTCTTGAAATATTATGAAGTAACTATTTCCCCTCTAATTTATGCATGCATTTATATACTGAACTGCAGTTTAATCAAACTCCTTTGCCTTGTGTAGTATAATAGCAATATCTAATGAAAACATATGAAGTATGTGTTTCATAATTACCCCAGACAGCTCATTTTGGTTTGCTTCCTACTTAATCCCGAAATTCCTATCTTCCTGCTCTGTAAACACTTTCTTTCCCGGCTCATCAATCTCAGTTATGTAAATGAAGCAGGGGCGGGGGCACAATTACTTTTTTTCTGAATGTTATCAAAGGCCCTATTCTCAGAGAAACAGCTGACAAGGGCACCCGCTAAAAATGATCCTTTCATTTGCTTGAAAAGCTGGAGCAGACGTAAAGCAGAGAAAACTTTGCACACTCCACCAGAGTCACACTGGCTGGGGCCAGCAGAAGCTGATTTCCTCGCATGCTGGAAATGCCCCTCATGGCCCAGTTATGGCCGTAAACCTCGTTCAGTCCTCTGCTTTCTACATTCCCACCTGGAAAAAAAGCCATCTCAGTAAAATCACTTTCATGGAATAAAACGAAATCTCTGATTGAACATTAGCATAGTGAGGGTCCCTTTGACTTTGCAGAAATAAGCTCACCAGTCATCAGAGAACAGTGAACTTCCTGCTACATACTGAGTTTGTCCTTTATCAAGATCTAGATTCAGTCCTGGCTTCCTATCAAGGATGAAGAGAGGGTAAATACAGAAAAAGTGACACCTCTTTTTAGACTTTTAGAGCTAGTTTAATGCGGGAGACCCCAGTTCAATCACTGGGTCAGGAAGATCCTCTGGAGAAGGGAATGGCAACCCACTCCAGTATTCTCACCTAGAGAATCCCATGGACAGAGGAGCCTGGTGGTTTGCAGTCCATGGGGTCACAAAGAGTCAGACACGACTACAAGTTAAATTAACACTTTCATTTTTCACTTTTCAAATGTCTTTTCCCTTATTTTTTCTCCTCCACATGATCCTTTTTGTCTATTCCTCCTAAGGGAGAAGTATATTTTGCACTCCCCACTTTCATGGTTCCAGAGGCTATTGTTGAAAGAGTCAAAACACTTTGACAGTGGGACCATGAAAAAATGCACAACAGTTGACCCAGATATTCTTGGTACCTACTGACTATAGTTATAGTTCAAGGAGTCACAAAGAGTTGGACATGACTGAGCAACTTTCACTTTCACTGACTATAATCTTAAGTGACTTAATCTCTGAAGGTTCAATTTTTTTCATCTGCCAAAATGGAGATAATGTCATCTCTCATTTCAGGTTGCTCTAGGAATAAAATAATAACTATGGCATAGTGCTAGGCTCTCCAAACAAATTTTTATCTTTCATTTCTAAGACATTTTCTATCTACCAAGTGAAATGAAAGTACATTCAATTATTTGATAAACACATATGGAACACCTTATATAATAGGCACTGTGCTGGAATTTGGAGAGTGAACATGGTCATTGGCCATATTAGTCTGAGTCTCTGGCAAGGAGGGTAGACATTAATTAATGGGGTACAAATTGCATCTACAAACTCTATGCATGCCAAACAAAAAGCTCAGGATGTGTGGGCATCATTTGGATAGGGAAGGGTAATTTCTGAGTTGAGATGATTAGAATGAGTGAGTAAAGAGTGGAGAGGAAAGGAGGAAGCAGTCCTTGTATAGAAAGGTCTAGAGCTGACAGAATTTGAGGAACTGTAGGCATTTTTAGACCTGTAGGTTAGGAGATTCTCAGGCTTATCATTAAGACCTCCAGGGAAAGATTTTACACACTTTCCCTTGGCAATCTATCCCAGGTGTTTTTTTGAGGGGAGAAGCTATATATTACAGGAAACTTGATATCAACAGTTTGTGGAATACATGTCATGGTAATGTGGCAATATAATGGTTTCAATCATTAATTTGTACTTATTCTTATTGCATTTTTCCCCTTTCTGCTGAAAGAAGTAGTTGGATCCTAACATTACCTTACAGCACTGAAGGTCTTTGTTTCAAAGCATAATAAAAATTTTCTGTGATATGAATTCTTCAAGGCTGAACAACTTGAAAGGCCTATGGAAAGAAGGCAGAAGTAAAGGTGGAAAGAAGGTCAGGAGGGGAGGAGAAAGAAAATGAAAGGAAAAAATCTTACTAACATCTAAAATTAAATTTTCTGTCCTCACCAGAGAAGTTAATTAGATTTAGTTCATTTTAAAGAAAATAGAAGAATGCAATGGTTCTTAATTTTCAGGTGGATTTTTCCTGTGGTCATGTATGGATATGAGAGTTGGACTGTGAAGAAGGCTGAGCGCCAAAGAATTGATGCTTTTGAACTGTGGTGTTGAAGAGTCCCTTGGACTGCTAGGAGATCGAACCAGTCCATTCTGAAGATCAACCCTGGGATTACTTTGGAAGGAATGATGCTAAGGCTGAAACTCCAGTACTTTGGCCACCTCATGCAAAGAGTTGACTCATTAGAAAAGACTCTGATGCTGGGAGGGATTGGGGGCAGGAGGAGAAGGGGACGACCGTGGATGAGATGGCTTGATGGCATCATGGACTCCATGAACGTGAGTCTGAGTGAACTCCGGGAGATGGTGATGGACAGGGATGCCTGGCGTGCTGCTACTCATGGGGTAGCAAAGAATCGGACACGACTGAGCGACTGAACTGAACTGAACTGAGAGTAAGAGTCACACATTCTACACTCTACAGTGAGAAAATCATTAAGTAAAAGGTTTTGGACATCCTCAACGTCTAGAACTTTCTCTACAATGCACACAGTGAACCCTCTACTGTGCTGAAGNCTGAGCGACTGAACTGAACTGAACTGAGAGTAAGAGTCACACATTCTACACTCTACAGTGAGAAAATCATTAAGTAAAAGGTTTTGGACATCCTCAACGTCTAGAACTTTCTCTACATTGCACACAGTGAACCCTCTACTGTGCTGAAGGCAGCACCATCACAGGACCATGTTAGGAGAACTTTGGAGATCTCTGGAGCTGAGAATTGTAGGCCAGGTCCTTCCATGCCCCTGTTGCCCTCAGTTCTTCCTGGGTACGTCAAACCACAGACTAGTCTTCATCTGGTACGTGACGTGACTAGTCATTACACAGAACTTGCGGATAACTCCCTGCAGCCTCACCCTCACACAGTTCCTGTGCCCAAATGTCTGTTCCCTGAGATAAAACAATCCGTCTGCCAATTCACTTTCTATGTTCTCCAGTGTAATAGTCAAGTTTCGCCACAGAAGTCTTAGGTGAACAGTTTATTGTACTCACAGTCTTAGACAGGGTCACTAAATGCCATACAGGGTCACAGGGGAAGTGCCAGAAATATGGGGACAACTGAGACTGGAGTCTTGACTGGGGTTTCTTCAGGAAAGGTCAGACAGGATGGACACAGTTTTAGGTGGTCCAGCTTGGATAATTTCAATGAACTCTAAGCTATGAGGTATAGTCGTTACTGGTTATCTGGCCCTGAAATGATTAAAGCAGATGAATATTGCCTCCTGAAGTATATGGGGCAATAGCTGAGTTGTGGCTGTGGAATGGTAAGCCCATCACAGACTGTTTCTAAGAACTGTCTAGCCCAATGAGAGGCAGTCTCTCCCTAACTGGATAAGTTTAAGAGGTTGAAAAAAATCATAATATATAGAAAATTTAAAATATATACACAATATAGTCACCATGCACACGTAAAACTCACATTATGCCAAAATTCACCTGACATGTGTGAAATTCATTTTACTAGAGTTTTAAAATGAGGACTTTTTAGTTGTGTGAGACACTTTCTCACCCCCCACCCTCTCCCCTCCCACCGGTGCTTCTGAAAGTCGTGTGGACTCCAGTTGTCGTTACTTGCAATTAGAAGATTTCTGACACAAGGTTTTTGTTTTCTCTCCAAAATCACTTTATTTTGATCCTGGCACTAAAAAGAGAATAGAAAGCTTACTCAATTTCTTTTCTTCTGTGTTATGAAGAACAAAAATGAATTAGAAAAGGTGACTTGCACCTTTACTAAGTAATGAATTTCAAATAACATACTAATAGTGTTTAAGAGGAAAAATCAGCCAAAAAAGTACACTTATTATATATAAGCAAAAATACACAATTATACCATTTTATACACATGCTCAGAATTTCCTGACTTTGCTACTATTCCTTTTTCCTTGTGAGAAGTCTCTTCTAGATTTCTGGGACAACAGAGCCAATGCCAGGCTCCTTGACAGAAGACATTTGACTCTTAAACAGTTAGGTTTGAACTACATGGGTCCACTTACATGCATATTTGTTTTCAAAAGTAAATACCATAATACTATACATCCCCAGTTGGTTAAATCCTGATCCTTGGTTGGTTGAATCCTCAGATACAGAAATGTATAGACAGAGGGCTGGCTATAAATTATACTCAGATTTTCAGTGGGGTGGAAGACCAGTGTCCCTAACCTCTGCTTTGTTCGAGGGTCAGCTGTATATAGTTCTTATCCACAGTAGAGCTGAAAATTGGAGGTCTTTCACATAATTTCAGCATTTGGCCATGGATTTTCTAATTCTCTCTTCATAAAGCAGAAAAGCAGGGGAAGATAAGCACCAGAATATAAGAAAGAAAAATATACACAAATAGGTAAATTTTTATTTTTAACATTTTTTAAGGAGAGAGTCAAAATAAAGGAAATTTTTTTTGTTGTTTTAGCATTCTTCACCCTGTTCTTCTGTCCTTTCACGGTCTCAGTCCTAGATAAACTAATAAAGAAAAATGAAAATGAGTTTCATTAAGTAGACCACTTTCTTTGGACTCATTCTGAAGTATGAGCCAGCTGAGAGAGGATGAATCTTGCCTGTGATTAACTCACATTTTTGAAGTAGCCAGGCACCTGTGAGGATATCGGGTGGAGAGAAGATAATAACTGGGCTCTTATCTTTTATAATTACGTGTGTTTCAAGTGGATGTGAACAGTAGGGTTTGAGAGGGCTACATAAAAGGAGAAAATTCTGACATGAGCACTTGAATCATTAACTCGATTATTTGAAAGGAAAGGGAGGTAAAATTTTAAACAATAGAAGACTTAAGAAACAGAGAAACAAACAGAAATAATTGTTTATTAATTTCACACCATACAGCATCTTCGTCACACTAAAGAATAACCGTAGTTATCGACTGGACACACAGTGAGCTGTTTTTACCCTATTATGTACAAAAACCTATAAAGTCTCAGGAAAAATTAACATTTTTTTTCCTCTTTATATTTAATTTATCAAGTGAAATAACCAGTAATGAGAAGACTCTAATGTGCTATTTATGTGTATGTGTATCATGAAAGAACTTTAACAAAGTTTCACATAGTATAGATTATTTTTCCTTTTATAATGTGGTACTTCCCCCAGGAGTCTGTTCCTATGATGTTCTTATCTTTTAGATTAGGCTGTCCACGTAGAATATAAGTGAATTTAATTTTCTCCTTGATATTTTGTCTGTAATCAGAGCATGCTGCTGCTGCTGCTGCTGCTAAGTCGCTTCAGTCGTGTCCTACTCTGTGCGACCCCAGAGACCAGGCTCCCCCGTCCCTGGGATTCCCCAGGCAAGAACACTGGAGTGG
>SJYW01018246.1:963402-1029979 GCA_006410735.1 Raphicerus campestris
ATGGTAAAATCTACCTCACACAGTAACCTTCAGGATTAAATTAGATAATGTATGTAAAGCCCCAAAGCGAGGTAATCTCTGAGTTTTGGTTATTCTTACTTTACCATTTGTCATGCAGTGATGTCAAAATAAAGACTATGGATAGGAAAATGGGCCATGATGATGGAGTTTAGCACAAGGTTTAGACAGTGTAGGCAACCCCCAGACACTTTGTTTAGCAAAGTGAAGGTGGTAGGAGTCTCTAAACGTGCAGGCTGTAACTGGTGGATTGCCCATGAATTGCAGATCCATTTCTGCAAGATGCTTAAACCCCTACATACTGAGAAAGAGCCTACCCAAAAGTACAAAGCTCCTGAACCCTTAGCTATATGACTTTGAAACATGTCTCTGAAATTCCAAGTCCACTCTCTCTTCTTTAAAATGAGGATGTCGTCTACTTTGTTTCAGAGTTATTGTGGGACTCAAAAACTCTTTGTAAGGTGAAAAATGCAACCTATTTTTGTCCAGTCATGTACTGGTAAAGAATCGCCCATCAATGCAGGAGCTGCAGGAGATGGGTTCAATCTCTGAGTCAGGAAGAACCCATGGAGGAGGGCATGGCATCTCACTCCAATATTCTTGCCTAAAGAATCCCATGGACAGAGGATCCTGGTGGACTACAGTCCATAGCGTTGCAAAGAGTAGGACACACCTGAAGCGACTTTCAGTTAAGTTCAGTTCAGTTGCTCAGTTGTGTCCAACTCTTTGCAATCCCATGAATCGCAGCATACCAGGCCTCCCTGTCCATCACCAACTCCCAGAGTCCACCCAAACTCATGTCCATCGAGTCGGTGATGCCATCCAGCCATCCCATCCTCTGTCATCCCCTTCTTCTCCTGTCCCCAATCCCTCCCAGCGTAAGGGTCTTTTCCAATGAGTCAGCACTTCGCCTCAGGTGGCCAAAGTACTGGAGTTTCAGCTTCAGCATCATTCCTTCCAAAGGACACGCAGGACTGATTTCTTTTAGAATGGATTGGTTGGATCTCCTTGCAGTCCAAGGGACTCTCAAGAGTCTTCTCCAACACCACAGTTCAAAAGCATCAATTCTTCAGTGCTCAGCTTTCTTCACAGTCCATCTCACATCCATACATGACCACTGGAAAAACCATAGCCTTGACTAGATGGACCTTTGTTGGCAATGTAATGTAGCACAACAGAACCCTAATCAGCAAAATGTAAATCAAGAGAAGAATCTCTCCTAGAATCAAGTACAAAAACAAATCTGGGTTACAGGAATTCTTCATAAGGTGGCCAGCTCATCCCAGTTTGCCTGGAACTTTCTTGAGTTTAGCACTGGAAGTCCACTGACCTGGAAAACTGCTCAGTGCAGGCTGTTCCCATCCCTCATGGCTGTGTCCCTTTGAGTGTCTGCTTCATTTTCTCCCACTGTGGACCAGCTTCCTCCATTTCTCTGGTCACGTGGTTAGAACTGAAGTTAGAAGCAGGTTCCAATTTCTACTCTTTCTTTTTTTATATATAGTTTGTTTATTTTTAATTGAAGGATGATTGCTTTACAACACTGGATTGATTTCTGCCATCCATCAACAGGATGCATACATAGGTCCCCTCCCTCTTGAACCTCCCTCCCACCTCCCAGCCCTCTAGTTTGTTACAGAGCCCCGGTCTGAGTTCCCTGAGTCATACAGCAGATTCCCATTGGCTACCGATTTCACATGTGGCACTGTGTATACCTCCATGCTGCTCCCTCCATTCAGTCTCTGCTTTTGCTATAGCACGGGCAATTTCATTTATTGCCCATGATGTACTACAGTTTACTCCATTTTTAAAAGTCTCATATTTTGCGCTCAGAAAGTAATCAAAACAATATATCAAACATCTCTAATTTTATAAGGAAAAGCCTGCTTTAGGAGGTACTATACTGGATGAATTCAGCACACTCCTAAGATTATATACTTTCAGATGAAACCGTTTAGACACCCGCTTTGAGAAATCGTGGAATGTAGGAAGGGTCTCTGTTTTTAAGGAACTTTCATTAAAATCTGCACCCCCACCTGATGCCAAGTTCTATGAAAACAGCGACCTGGCTATTATGCTTGCCATGCTGATGCTGGTGCAGTTGACCAAGAGGATGAGTATTCAAGGTAAATTAAAATGAAAATCTGAAAGTTAAGTGTTGTGTGTTACATGGTCTACAGGATAGAAACTCAGAGAAGCAAAGGAAGCATTGAAGTGTATTGGGCTTGGTAAAGATTTTGGAATGGATACAAATAGATCTGCAATGAGATGGGGAAGCCAGTTTCTTTACTGACATCCTCATTTAGTTCCTGACTCACAGTAGGAAACAACAATCATAGTTCATGGACCACCAGAAAGCTAAGCTCACAGCCTAGCTTCTATGGATCAGGGGGATGACTTTCATATGTTGACAGGTCACACGGCATTTCCCCCTCTTCGAAAATTGCTTATACTCCGTAAGGATGTAGACACAGAGCAAGGTCAGATGTTAGAGCTATTGGCAGTTCTCTTCCTGATCAACTCCAAGTTCCTTCTGTTTCAATGGACTGTTTTTAAAAGCATGTAGATTTTATGGATGTTTTTTCTGTTATATGAGAATAAACACCGTGAAAAAAAAATAACTAGCCTGAATCTCATTTTCATTTGCTTTTTAACCTTTCTTCCCATTTCCTCAGTCTCTTCTTTTCCAGCTGCCCAGCTCCACCTCATTCTTTTTTTAAATTAAAGAATAGTTGATTTATAATACAATGTTGTATAAATTGATCCAACTATACACACACACACACACACACACACACACAAACACACAAATATACATACTTTCATATTATTTTCCATTATGGTTTATCATAGAATACTGAATATTCTCTGTGCTATACAGAAAGATTTTGCTGTTTAGCCTCCCTTTTTCTTGCACATAGATTTCTATTGGATGCTTCCACTCTGGCAGTCAGCTATGGGCCTTAATCGACACATCATTAAATACATTCAGGCATCATTTGAACTGGAACAAGAATAAACTCCAAGCAAAGGGTTCAAGTCAGCCTTCCAGATTTCTGTGTCAGAGTGCCCTCTCAGAGGAGTGGAATCATGTTTTCCCCATCACCTTTCTCCAGCATTGCAGGGATTCTAAACAAGCCAGATTGGAATAAAATCTCCATGATGCTTCTTCACCACTTGCATTTCATAGTGGTAACTGCCTAACAGTTTATATTGAGCCCATTTGGTCTGACAGCTCTGTTATTATAGATGAGCACCCCAGATCATGAGAGGGTCACTTAGTCCAATATTGGTTTCATTCGAGTATTCTCATTTTGATCAGCATTGTTTACTGAGCAAGCTCTGCCAAACCTCCCCCTGAACTGACTACCTGCAGGGAGAAGGGAACAGGCTCAGTTTCCTGGTTCCAAGAAAAATTCAGCAAGCTGAGGGGCAAATTACCCCCAAACTCCAGATCACCTATGTAAACAGTTGTCATAGGTGTCTAGGAAAGAGAAGCCTTATTGTTTGTTGTGCTCGATTTTTCTGAAGCTAAGAAGACAATTGCTTCCTTGCAAACATGGGCAGATTAAATATACTACATTCTGTCCTTTTGCCATCTGCTTCTTGCTTATTTTATTTTAAGCTGCATGACTAAACTTTATTATCCGACAGTGAAGGTGGGCTCTGTTGCTGTGCTCAACTCCTAGAGGCTTGGGATGAATGCCAAGTTGCAGGGCTGATCTGCAAAGGATGAGTCAGAAATCAATTGGCCACTGTGCAATTATCACTCGCTGTGTCAAATACTGAGACATTAGCATTCTAAGATTCCTTCTGGCAAGATTCACAGCAGGAGGGAGACAGTGAACAGCAGCAACAAAAACCTTGTTTTGTTTTATTCCTCTAAATATCTGTATTTACATAATATCCCTCTTTGTGCATGCCTCCAAGTAATGCAAGGAAGAATCTGTTCAGGAGCTCTGTCTCTAAACTTTTCCTGAAGTTTTTGTGGTTTCCAGTCTTATCTTTCTTGTCTTACTTCCCCAAATATCTTAGTCTTCCATCATTGGAAGCAAGTGGAGCGCTCCTTAGGAATTTCTGACTATTCCTTTCTACCCCCATTTATTCTGGTTTCTTCCTCATTTAATCTGACTTCTATAACTGAGATTACAGTGAGGTGAGAAAGTCACTCTTCGCAGGTAGAAAAGGGAACACCAAAAAACTCAGCAATATATATAAATAATATTTCAGTACAATATTATTTTCAAGCATGTTTCTAATTAAACTTTTCTTAAAATTTGGAGATACAGTTTCATAAGCAGCTGTAAGAAATACTAGAAAGAAATTTCCCTACCGCTGCCATTTACCCCAATGGTAACTTCTTGCAAAACTATAGTATATGTCGCAACCAGGATATTGACACCAGTACAGGCAAAATATAGAGCATTTCCATCACAAGGGTCTCATGTGACCCTTTTTACTCATGTCCACTTTTCTCCCATGCCTGGCCCCCTTTGGTCCTAGGCAATTGCTAATGTCTTCTCCAATTTCACAGTTTTGCCATTTAGAGACTGTTGAATCAACAGAGTCAAACAGCATACGACTTTCGGGGATTTCCTTTTCAATGAGTGTAATTCTTCAGAGACCACCAGGTTGTCGCAGGCATCGATAGCGTGCTCCTTTTCATTGCTGAGTGATACGCCGTGGTGTGGGTGATCACAGCTGTTTATGCTTTCACTCACTCGAGGGTCCTCTGGCTTATTTCCACTTTGGAAACTAATGAAACACCTATGAAACATCATGTACAGATTGTTGTGTGAACATAGTTTTTCTTTTAAGGGACAAATGCGCAAGGGTGTGACGGCTGGGTCATATGAGAAACTACTAATAACAAACTTTTCCAGAACGGCTGTACCATTTTGCATGCTATTAGCAGTGTATGCGTGATCCGTCTTCCCCCTGTCTCCCAGCGTTTGTCTTTGTCACTATTTTTCATTTTAGCCATTCTGACAGGTGAAGCGGTTTTAGTTTGCATTCTCTAAACCCCAACAATTTTACTATCTTTTCATTGCCTACTTGCTATCTGTACAACCTCTTCAGAAGAACTTTTCTTCATGACTTTTGTCCATTTCCTAACAGGATTTTTTTTTTCTTACTGTTGATTTGAGTTCTTTATATATTCTAGAAGCTTGCCCTTCATTGTACGTGTTTTGCAAATATTCTGCCCTCACTCCCCCTACCCCTGCCGAATTCTGTAGCGTGTCTTATTTGTCCTCCTCACAGGGTCTTAAAAGGGTAACAGTTATACATTCTGATGAATGGGTTAATTCCAATTTATTGATAATTTTCAGTTTTAAATGGTCCTTTTAGTGTCAAGTCTAAGTACACTTTGTCTAGTCTCAGATTCCAAAGATTTCTCCTATGTTTTCTTATTAAAGTCTTATAGTTTTATGTTTTATATTTAATTCCATTTTGAGTTATTGTGTTGCATGAGAAGTAAAATTTAGGTTGAGGTTTGGTTTTTTGTTTACGCTGTTTAATTGCTCTCGCACTATGTATAGAAAAGGCAACATTTCCTCCCTTGAATTCTATTGCACTCGTCAAAAATCAATTAAGTGTATTTAGTTTGTCTGTTTATGGGTTCTTAATTCTAGTCCATTGATCTATATGTTTATTCCTCCATCAATACCACACAATCAAAATAAATTTTTAAAAAGCCATGATGAACAAAATATCAAAATTGTAGATGACACAGAATCAGGAACAGTGCTGTGCTGAGCCATACTAGAGCCTGAAGCAAAAGAAAAATCAATAATAGCGATCCTTCTGGTGATTTCCAGTCATTAGTAGGAACAACTGTCCATTTGCACATTTGCTAACCAGTCAACACACCACATATTTGTATGTAGGTTGGAAAATAATTCATTTCTTATCCAAGAAATTCCAAAAAGACATAACAAAGATGAATACCAATAAAGTAACTATAAAACTTATTTCCAAACATCTGAATAATTTTAAAATTTAATATCTGTCAAAGTTTTCATCTAAATGTTTAGCACCATAAGATGTAGCTAACAAGAACTATGCAATACAAACAGTTTCCTAGAAGGGAGCATTTATCGCTACTACAGATGTTCTGTGCAATTTATGATGTGTATTCCTTAAGAAGAGCTTCCCAGGTGCCTCACTGGTAAAGAATTCATCTGCCAGTTCAGGAGATGCGGGTTCAATCGCTGGGTCTGGAAGATCCCCAGAGTAGGATATAGAAACCCACCTCCAGTATTCTTGCCTATAAAAATCCATGAACACTGGAGCCTGGGGGCTACAGCCTGTGGGGTCACAGAAAGTCCAACACGGCTCAGTGACTGAGTACATACTTACTCATTCCTTAAGAAAGGGGAGAAAACAGTTGCACAGATCTTGCCCATAACGTAAAGTAATCAACAAATAATAGTGACTAATACACAGTAGTAATACAGGGCTTCCCAGGTGGCTCAGACGGTAAAGAATCTGCCTGCAGTCCAGGAGACCCAGGGTTGATCCCTGGACTGGAAAGATCCCCGGGAGAAGGGAAAGGCAACCCACTCCAGTATTCTTGCCTGGAGAATTCCAAGAACAGAGAAGCCTGATGGGCTATAGTCCAGGGGATTGCAAACATTCGGATGTGACTGAGCACCTCTTTCACTTTCTCTAGTAATATAGTATGATGAGAATGAATTGGATATCAACCAATTTTTTTTTTTTTTTTTACAATTCTGAAAATGTCTTTGTAAGTAAGGGTGAAATTAAAGTTATGTAACACCTCTGTTATGGACATCAGCAAATCATAAAAGATGCTGGCTTTAAATAACAGGTAAGCCTGTTCTGGGGTGCATCAGCCCAAAATCTGCCCTACCATAAAGGGTGTGTAATTCATATATGATGGTAAAAGGAGCTTTTGCTTTTACATTCTGCACATAAAATCATCAGTTACTTGATGACATTCTTAATTTTGATATTCATCAGAGTCATTTAAAATATGCTAGCAAATATTTATTGATTGCCATGTTCAAGATGCTCACATGTATGTAATTAATTAATAACTGTATTCTGTATATACTTTGATAGACATTTCTGAGTGGCAGACAAATGTAAAGAAACCTTTTTTTGTTTCTTTTTGTTTTAAAATCAGTATACTTTACTGTAATAACTATTGTTTTTATATAATTTGGATAATCGAGGTGTTAATTTAAATCCCCAAGGGATAAGTGTATCAGGCAAATTCAGTGAATTCTCTTAATAATCCTGAGTGATAGTATCAGCATACCCTTTCCACGGAGAGGAAAACCAATGACCTTGAAAGTAGCAAGAGTTTGAACCAAAACCCACATACTCTGACTGCTGATCCTGTCCCTTCATCATATATGTAAAAAAATTATCTGCAAGTGACAAANCTTTCTACGGAGAGGAAAACCAATGACCTTGAAAGTAGCAAGAGTTTGAACCAAAACCCACATACTCTGACTGCTGATCCTGTCCCTTCATCATATATGTTAAAAAATTATCTGCAAGTGACAAAGCTTTGTATGAATTATAGACATTTTTATTCCTATTAGAAAAGAATATTCTTCCATATACATGAAAATGACTGTAGAAGATGGTTTACAAACTGTGGCTTTGAGTAGACCCTCAGTGCTAAAAGACAAGTAATGGATTGATAGTTGGTTTTGCTTTATTGTTCATTAATGTCCAAGTTCTTGTTAGGCCCCAGGCAGAGACACTCGCATGCTGGGTTTTAAAATTGTTTTTATCATCTGAAGAGTGAGTTACCTAAACCAACCAGCTCTGTTGACGGGTTAGTTTTGTAAAACAACAAGTGCCTTGCCCACGTAGGTCACTCTATTAGTCCAACGTCATTTGAATCCTTTCAGGCTCTATGTGACGCCTTGGTTGAAAACCTTGTATTTCAGTTATTTTTGAACCACAAGAACCAGACACATAACTGGTGTTCTAGAAAGATATTTGCCTTCATTGGCTGAACATCTTACTTTCTATAATATCCTTAAGGCCATATAGCATATTCTATTTTAAAANAGGCTCTATGTGACGCCTTGGTTGAAAACCTTGTATTTCAGTTATTTTTGAACCACAAGAACCAGACACATAACTGGTGTTCTAGAAAGATATTTGCCTTCATTGGCTGAACATCTTACTTTCTATAATATCCTTAAGGCCATATAGCATATTCTACTTTAAAAATCACAAGAGTCTTACATTGATGAATTAGAAAACTCCCTGCCATTTTCCTTCTCTGGCTCCCCCCACCTGTGACCTTCCACCTCCTGCTAGCGTTCTACTTGTCATGGTCCCGGGTGCATGCCGCCTCATGAAGTGTCAGGAATAGGTTAATGAGTGCCACTGTAAGAAAGAAGAAAACATAAAGCCTACCGTTTCTCAATATTTACTCAGTGACAACCGAGTAATATTTTGGGGGGTTGAGCTGGGAGGAGAACACATGAGTCAGCCCAGGAGACTTGCCAAATGTTTCAATTAAATTAGAAATAATAATTTAGTTGAGTGGACATCGATCAGCTTTACTCTGCTGAGTCCAGTGTTAATTTTATTGACTCATTTTATGAATCTGTTGCTGGTATAAGTCTACAGAGTCACTAGCATTTTCATAAAGGTGTCACATTATCTGGGTATACCACTTTCAATAGCATGTAATTATGATGAGTAAAGATAACAGCTATGTTAAGTAACTTTTGGGGAGGGATTGTTTTAGAAGGGACAAAATATTCCTATAGAATAAGCAACAGTAACCACTTGCATAAAGGAGCTAAAAAGGAAAAGAATAATAGAAAAGCATAAAAAGAAAAGGCACAGAGCTAACACCCAAAGCAAAGGGTAGAAAGAAGAGAGTGAAGCAGGTACATACATATATATTGTATATTTTTAAAACAAAATGTTAAGAATGATGCATGATCAACAGATGGTCACAAATTTTTTTTTGGAAGCATATGGAAAGAAATAATGGTCTGAATTTAACCTGGAGAAAATTACTGGTGACTCTATGGAGAGCACTTCTGTTCGTTATAGTGAGAAGACCTAAGGCAGCTGGTAGAGCCATAACAAGTAATCAGTTATCTGCATTTGGAGGTGTCCAATAAGAGGAAACTTCCCAGGGGAAAATGGTAGGACATAAACTATTCCATCCTCATATGCTTCCAAGGATGTGGTCAATGTCCCTTGCTCCCCTGAGCTCCTGTAGTCTATCCATCAGCAACCTTCATTTGGCACTTAGAATCTGCTGGCTTATATTGTTCTTTATTTCTCAAAGAGTTGGGCTGCTTCCAAAACAGGCTGCAAGTCCTTTAACAACTGCTGTATATTGTCTGCCACAGTGCCTTGTACACAACCACAGTGAAAGCAGTATCATTAGTTGTTGAGGTAGTAATGATAAAAATAAAACTAGAAATAGCTGTTACTATGACTGTGCTAAGCAGTTTATATGTTTTATCTCATTTAATCTTCCTGCCAAGGAAACTGCACAGTCGTGTCCGACTCTTTGCATACCCGTGGACTGTAGCCTACCAGGTTCCTCTGTCCATGGGAATTTCCAGGCAAGAATACTGGAGTGGGCTGCCATTTCCTTCTTCAAGAGATCTTCCAGACCCAGGGTTTGAACCCAGGCCTCCTGCATTGTAGGCAGATGCTTTACCATCTGAGCCACCCAGGAAGCCCTGCCAGGGTAGCTATTCTTACCATCTGTCATTATCTGCAACTTGAAAGTAAGGATGCTGAGACTCAAATAGCTGGCTTCTGCTTGTACAGCTTGTAGGTGACAGAGTGGGCATCAAATCCGAGGTGAGTTTCAGTGGCCACGCTTTAGTGAGGAGGACTTGGTACAGTCTTTTTCTTTCGCTGATAGCTAAAATTCTAAACAATGACAATTTTGCCAAGATATCCAGAGAAACAAGTTGTTTTGTTTTTACCACTGGAGTCTTAAATGTTCTTGGCTTTATGATTTGTAACCAGTGGCAAAATGGTTTCTGTCTGAGAGAAGCTTGAGGTCATGGTGTCTCTGGTGAGGTGGCAGGAAGTCTGGAGAAAGAAGCCCTAGATCTCAGCAAGGTAGATAAGTAGCTCAGAGCACGCTGTGCGTCAGATCAGCCACTCATGGAAACACAGCGCAGGCAGAGGGCAGGCAGGGTTGACAGACGAAACACAGAGCACTGAGTTGAATGTGAATTTCAGATAAACAACAAAAGATTTTAGTATATCTCAGATGTAACATGGGTCATCTTAAAATATAAAATGCAAGTTTGAGTGGACAGCCTATGGTTTTATTTGCTAGATCTGACAACCTTAAGGCCTGTGCACATTTCCCGCATCTTTTGAGGTACTGAGAAAGTACAGATCTGAAGCATAAACCGGGAAGGGAGGAAGAAAAGGAACATTTCTATCATTCTTTTGAAAACCAGGACTGCTATCAAGTAAATTTGATCAGCTTTCCTGGTGACTCAGACAGTAAAGCATCTGCCTACAATGCAAGAGACCCGGGTTTAATCCTTGGGTCTGGAAGATCTCCTGGAGAAGGAAATGGCAACCCACTCCAGTATTCTTGGGCTTCCCTGGTGGCTCAGAGGTTAAAGCATCTATCTGCAATGCGAGAGTCCTGGGTTCGATCCTTAGGTTGGGAAGATCCCCTGGAGAAGGAAATGACAACCCACTCCAGTATCCTTGCCTGGAGAATCCCATGGACAGAGGAGCCTGGTGGGCTACAGTCAATGGGGTCTCAAAGAGTCAGACACGATTGAGTGAGTTAACTTTCACTTTAACTTCCCAGTGTCCTTGCCTAGAAAATCCCATGAATGGAGGAACCTGGTAGGATAAATAGAGTCCATGAGGTCGCAGAGAGTTGGACATGACTGGAAGACTAAACTTTCATTTTCTTTTCACTTAAAAGAGTTAATGTTTTTAAGCCTGAATCATATTCATTCAAAATACAGGAAAAACATTTAACTAAATCATATTATTCAGTTCTTTTTATTTTTTCTATCTTACACACACACACACACACACACACAAACAACTTGTAGAATTCCAATCCCTTCCACATGCAATAACTAATTTTATCAGTTTTATGGGTTCTGCAGGATAAACACCAAACACTGGCCCTGGTTACAATGTGTGAAATGTGTCCACACAAGATACTGGAAGCCATCTAGTTTCTCTCAGCAGTCCCATCTGTCAGGTGTCTGACAGAAAACCACAGGGTCTTTGAACAGCACAAGGACTTCAGAGGTCACCACACTAAATTCCATTCCTCTAAAAATGCCTGTTCTTAGTCAGGGACAGATGTGTCTACAGATCTGTGGTTCCGGTGAAACTCTGCTTGTGATAATTCAGATAATCATATTTCAAAAGTTGCATCTTAGCAAATTTGCTCTAAACATGACACTTAGGAGACAAATCTGGTCCCCAACCCAGCCTCAGTAGATTGTAGTCAGTACCCAGGCACCTAGACACACTGGTAGGATTGGGGGGGGGGGGGTACTTGGCTACATCTCACAGTTTCCAGGGGCTGCAGTTCCTGCAGGTCAAGAACTTGGACTCACTCTCCTTTCTTCCCTCTCATCGCCCTCCACCTCCTATTCTTCCTTCCAGCAGTCCTCCTCGACTCTCTCAGCTTTCGACACATTGGGTGTGGTGTTGCGATCCCCCTCTGGGAATCATAGTGCCAAGTTCCTCCTGGAATGAAAGAGAGATTCTGGTTAGTCTAAATACTCATATTATTGAAATATTTCAGAGGAACAAAGAATCGTATAAGGCAATCCATATTTCTTAATTCATCAGAAAGTATCTTTCTACTTACTTAAAGTTTAAGAGTAAGTTACTCTCTTAAGAGTTAATTCACTTTTTTAAGAGTAAATTACTTTCTTAATTCCTAAAGGTGGTTGGCCACCTTTAGGAATTAAGAAAGTATTACTCGATTCTAGAGGCCATGCAACCTGCTCCAGTATTCTTGCTTAGATAATCCCATGGACAGAGGAGCCTGAGGGGTTGCAGTCAGCAGAGTCACAGAGTCAGATACAACCGAAGCGACTTAGGACAGCATTGCAAAAAGCATGATTTCATCCCCAAAGTTCTCTATTGTGTCAGTCTAAAGAGCTTGTGAAAGGTTATGTTCCCAATCAAAATGTCAGTCCTCTGAATTCTCTTATATGTTATCCCTCTAAATGAACCCCATTGAAAATGAAGAAATTTTCATCTCATAAAACTAGGTTCTCAGTTCAGTTCAGTTTAGTAGCTCAGTCGTGTCCGATTCTTTGCAGCCCCATGGACTGCAGCACTCCAGGCCTCCCTATGCATCACCAACTCCCAGAGCTTGCTCAAACTCATGTCCATCAAGTCAGTGGTGCCATCCCACCCTCTCATCCTCTGTCATCCCCTTCTCCTCCTGTCTTCTGTCTTTCCTGGCATCAGGGTCTTTTTCAACTAGGTTCTAGAAGGAACATTTAAAACATGAAGCAAATTTCTTTAGGATTTAATGACTCAGCCATATCTGTGGTATCCAAGGGAAATGATAAATCACTATCATTTCCATTGCTTATCCATTTTAGAAGAAAAAAATAAGAAGTAACTGACTATCAAACTGGAAAAATGAAAAGAAAAAACCTTAAAACTCAGACTATAAATACCCACTTAAGTAGAAAAATAATGTTCAACTGAATTTCAGTAAAGAATTTCAACTGTTTGTGATGCATGACAATGATTCTAAAAATGCATGTATGTGACTATAAACATTTGCTTCTAAGATTTTCTTTGTCCTCGCACAATTTCACTGTTTTAAAGAGAAGTTATGCTTCTGTTTAGGTTATAAGGTTGATGAAATGACATATTTTGAAACCGTTGAAGTTTTTACTTTGGAAAAACAACAGTGTGCCAGGGTTACTTTGTTAATATTCCAATTTTCTAAATACCAACAACTTATTAAAATGTTTTCTTGAAATACTTTGTAGCCCTGAAAATTTAAAGACAAATCGAAGAGGTAGAATAATTAGTGCCAAGGCCCATGTGTCTCACAGTAGCTTTTGACCTAAAGTAGTTAAAATATTCAGCATTCCAGGAATTTCACAAGAATAATTTAGCAAAATACCAGGAATGTCATGGATTCTGAGCATGAAATTTGTTTTTACATGCAAAGAGGTCCAACCAGTCCATCCTAAAGGAGATCAGTCCTGGGTGTTCATTGGAAGGACTGATGCTGAAGCTGAAACTCCAATACTTTGACCACCTCATGCGAAGAATTGACTCATTGGAAAAGACCCTGGTGCTGGGAGGGATTGGGGGCAGGAGGGGAAGGGACGACAAAAGATGAGATGGCTGGATGACATCACTGACTCGATGGACATGAGTCTGAGTGAACTCCAGGAGTTGGTGATGGACAGGGAGGCCTGGTGTGCTGCGATTCATGGGGTCGGAGAGAGTCGGACACAACTAAGCAACTGAACTGAACTGAAATGTGTTTTTAATTATAAATGGAATAATTTTGATATTATTTTCTACTACAAATTGGCTGTAGCTTACATTTCACTTCACATTTCTTTTAAAGGGAGAAAAAAAAAAACAGCATAAAACATTGCAGGACTCTTGAGCATTAAATCAGGAATCAGTACTTATTCTCCAGCTTCCAGGACTTGATGACCCAACGTGTAGATGAGTTTGAGCTCCTGCTTTTCTTCTCCAGCACCTGCTTTGAGGTTATAAATTTCTCATTAATATTTCCATTGGCTAGAATAAGGAAAAATATGAACACAAAATATCTTTTTCTGTTTCTTTTAAAGTGCAAATATTAGACACAGTAGAAGCTGCTATAAAATGACATTATTGAATGGTGTGGAATTTTTAATTGACATTTTTATTAAAGCAAAACACAATTGAACAGCTACTGTGAATGAGCCAGGCTAGGTGCGATGAAGACGTCACGCTGAAGCAAGTACATAGAACTCAAACAGGAAACTGCTTCTGAATTTTACTGACTTAGACTTACCGATAATCGGGAGTGGACTCCTTTGGCCTCCTTTATGAACTCTGCATGTCTGTGGATATCTCTATGTTATCCATGTATTTGAGTGTGTGTCTGTATGTCTGCAGGTCATACCTGTGTTCTGATGTTGTGCCTCCAGATTAAATTACATGAAGGAATAAGTCCATAGCAGGTGCTACCACCCAACCTCGCTATTCTTCTCAGTGCGGTAAGTAGAAAGTGATAAGTTGTAGCATTCTCCCTAGCCCCATATTCAATATTTATATCCAGTGCTATCACAGAAATCATATGTATAAAAATGCAAATTGCTAAATTATTGATATCATTTCTCTTAACTTAATGTGACATATTTGTAAATTACAGATAGTTTCCAAAAGACCAAAATCAGTTAGGCTAATTGATACATTATACAAACTGTATCATTGGTTTTTAAAATCAATTGGTCTCTGAGTTTTGAGTATTCTATAATAGTTGATTTCTAATAAGGATAATAAATGAGTGATTAATGAATTTATAGAGAAAGCAGTTGACAGTTCTTTAGTTCACCTGAAAAAAAAAAAAAACACAACAGTATATTGGTGCAGAAAGTCCAGTAGAATGCTCAGCATTAAAGTCAGAATGTCATGCTACAAATTGAAAATTTTAGATTGCAGTGAAAAATGTCCATCACTCATCCTTTGACTGTGAATGCAGGTGGTCACCTATTTTGATAAATAAAATACATCATTTACTTTAGATGTAAGGTTAATTTAGTTCTGCATTGTAAGGACTAAGAAGTTCCTAGTGTTGATCTCAGTGATTGAATGAAGAGGTAGCAGTTTCTTTTACAACAGAAAAATGTTCACTCAGGAGAAGATATTTACAAAAGCACATTAAATAATGAGTGCATTGGGGTTGTTTTTCACGTTGATTGGGAAGGACACTCTCTTTTAAGAAGAGATATATGACTGCCTGTAGTAGACCTCATGGTCACTGGCCAAATATTAATGTTCAGCACTTAGCATCTCTGGCTCAGACCCAGCCTTAGCATCTCATGACCTGTTAAGTTGTTCTTTCTTCTAAAAGGCATTTGGCACTTGAGAGCAATTCTGACATCTTTGTGCAAATGGGAACTGTAAGTCAGAAAACACAGAAGAAAATAAGTGGAACTATTGCGTAGATGTTAGGGAAACCTCTGCTGTGACATTCAGAAATGTCAAAGTGGCATGCAACTGGCAAGGAACCTGTGTTTCTAGTTGGCACTGTAAAACCAATTCCTCCTTCTTTGAGCACTCGGGACTTTGATTTCCTGGTGAGGGCTTTCCCTTTGTATCACTAAGTGATACAATTGGGTGATACATTGGGTGGTTCAGGCTTCCCTGGTGGCTCAGCTGGTAAAGAATCTGTACCAGTCAAGGAACCCCCATCCTCCTTTTATCCAAGTGGCAAGCACATGGCCAGAGTTCTCTCCCTAAAATAAAACATGACAGGGAAAGAATATGCTTGGATGGGATTCATTCCTACCCCAGTGCCTGGAGAAGACTGTCGTGATACCTACTGTGGTGATTCTGAGTCCCTTGAAACTGCCTGGCTCCTGTCCTCTCTCCTGTCCTTTCTCTGGTTTTCAGCCTCTTTTTGATACTGAAACTCCCACAATCTTGCAATTTAAAAAAAATTTTTTTTAAGTGGAAGTGAAAGTCACTCAGTCATGTCCGACTCTTTGCCACGCCATGGACTATGCAGTCCTTGGAATTCTCCAGGCCAGAATACTGGAGTGGGTAGCCTTTCCCTTCTCCAGGGGATCTTCCTGACCAAGGTATTCAACCCAGGTCTCCCGCTTTGAAGGCAGATCCTTTTACCAGCTGAGCCACTAGGAAAGCCCAAGAATACTGGAATGGGTATCCCTTCTTCAGGGGATCTTCCCGACCCAGGAATTGTAACGGAGTCTCCTGCGTTGCAGTCGGATTCTTTACCAACTGAGCTATCAGGGAAGCCCTTTTTTCTTTTCAAGTTAGCCAAATACTGCTGATACCCCCAAAACTCTAACTGACAGGATTTCCTACTTTTTGGTTAGTTTGAGGTTACCTCAAGGACTGTAGCTTGCCAAGCTCCTTTGTCTGTGGAATTCTCTAGGCAAGAATATTCTAGTGTGTAACCATTCACCCCTGCAGGGGTTCTTCCTGATCCTGGGATCAAACCTGAACCTCCTGCATGGCAGGCAGATTCTTTACCATTTGAGCCACCAGGGAAGCCCTAAAGAATAAATAGGAAAAAAACAACAAATATTTAGTAATTAGTCTGTGGTNAGGAATCAGTACTTATTCTCCAGCTTCCAGGACTTGATGACCCAACGTGTAGATGAGTTTGAGCTCCTGCTTTTCTTCTCCAGCACCTGCTTTGAGGTTATAAATTTCTCATTAATATCTCCATTGGCTAGAATAAGGAAAAATATGAACACAAAATATCTTTTTCTGTTTCTTTTAAAGTGCAAATATTAGACACAATAGAAGCTGCTATAAAATGACATTATTGAATGGTGTGGAATTTTTAATTGACATTTTTATTAAAGCAAAACACAACTGAACAACTACTGTGAATGAGCCAGGCTAGGTGCGATGCAGACATCATGATGAAGCAAGTACATAGACAGAACTGAAACAGGAGACTGCTTCTGAAGTNATGGTGTGGAATTTTTAATTGACATTTTTATTAAAGCAAAACACAACTGAACAACTACTGTGAATGAGCCAGGCTAGGTGCGATGCAGACATCATGATGAAGCAAGTACATAGACAGAACTGAAACAGGAGACTGCTTCTGAAGTTTACTGACTTAGACTTACCGATAATCGGGAGTGGACTCCTTTGGCCTCCTTTATGAACTCTGCATGTCTGTGGATATCTCTATGTTATCCATGTATTTGAGTGTGTGTCTGTATGTCTGTAGGTCATACCTGTGTTCTGATGTTTTGCCTCCAGATTAAATTACATGAAGGAATAAGTCCATAGCAGGTGCTACCACCCAACCTCGCTATTCTTCTCAGTGCGGTAAGTAGAAAGTGATAAGTTGTAGCATTCTCCCTAGCCCCATATTCAATATTTATATCCAGTGCTATCACAGAAATCATATGTATAAAGATGCAACTTGCTGAATTATTGATATCATTTCTCTTAACTTAATGTGACATATTTGTAAATTACAGATAGTTTCCAAAAGAGCAAAATCAGTTAGGCTAATTGATACATTATACAAACTGTATCATTGGTTTTTAAAATCAATTGGTCTCTGAGTTTTGAGTATTCTATAATAGTTGATTTCTAATAAGGATAATAAATGAGTGATTAATGAATTTATAGAGAAAGCAGTTGACAGTTCTTTAGTTCACCTGAAAAAAAAAAAAAACACAACAGTATATTGGTGCAGAAAGTCCAGTAGAATGCTCAGCATTAAAGTCAGAATGTCATGCTACAAATTGAAAATTTTAGATTGCAGTGAAAAATGTCCATCACTCATCCTTTGACTGTGAATGCAGGTGGTCACCTATTTTGATAAATAAAATACATCATTTACTTTAGATGTAAGGTTAATTTAGTTCTGCATTGTAAGGACTAAGAAGTTCCTAGTGTTGATCTCAGTGATTGAATGAAGAGGTAGCAGTTTCTTTTACAACAGAAAAATGTTCACTCAGGAGAAGATATTTACAAAAGCACATTAAATAATGAGTGCATTGGGGTTGTTTTTCACGTTGATTGGGAAGGACACTCTCTTTTAAGAAGAGATATATGACTGCCTGTAGTAGACCTCATGGTCACTGGCCAAATATTAATGTTCAGCACTTAGCATCTCTGGCTCAGACCCAGCCTTAGCATCTCATGACCTGTTAAGTTGTTCTTTCTTCTAAAAGGCATTTGGCACTTGAGAGCAATTCTGACATCTTTGTGCAAATGGGAACTGTAAGTCAGAAAACACAGAAGAAAATAAGTGGAACTATTGTGTAGATGTTAGGGATACCTCTGCTGTGACATTCAGAAATGTCAAAGTGGCATGCAACTGGCAAGGAACCTGTGTTTCTAGTTGGCACTGTAAAACCAATTCCTCCTTCTTTGAGCACTCGGGACTTTGATTTCCTGGTGAAGGCTTTCCCTCTGTATCACTAAGTGATACAATTGGGTGATACATTGGGTGGTTCGGGCTTCCCTGGTGGCTCAGCTGGTAAAGAATCTGTAACAGTCAAGGAACCCCCATCCTCCTTTTATCCAAGTGGCAAGCACATGGCCAGAGTTCTCTCCCTAAAATAAAACATGACAGGGAATTAATATGCTTGGATGGGATTCATTCCTACCCCAGTGCCTGGAGAAGACTGTCATGATACCTACTGTGGTGATTCTGAGTCCCTTGAAACTACCTGGCTCCTGTCCTCTCTCCTGTCCTTTCTCTGGTTTTCAGCCTCTTTTTGATACTGAAACTCCCACAATCTTGCAATAAAAAAAAAATTTTTTTTAAGTGGAAGTGAAAGTCAGTCATGTCCAACTCTTTGCCACGCCATGGACTATGCAGTCCATGGAATTCTCCAGGCCAGAATACTGGAGTGGGTAGCCTTTCCCTTCTCCAGGGGATCTTCCTGACCAAGGTATCCAACCCAGGTCTCCAGCTTTGAAGGCAGATCCTTTTACCAGCTGAGCCACTAGGGAAGCCCAAGAATACTGGAGTGGGTATCCCTTCTTCAGGGGATCTTCCCGACCCAGGAATTGTAACGGAGTCTCCTGCATTGCAGTCAGATTCTTTACCAACTGAGCTATCAGGGAAGCCCTTTTTTCTTTTCAAGTTAGCCAAATACTGCTGATACCCCCAAAACACTAATTGACAGGATTTCCTACTTTTTGGTTAGTTTGAGGTTACCCCAAGGACTGTAGCTTGCCAAGCTCCTTTGTTTGTGGAATTCTCTAGGCAAGAATATTCTAGTGTGTAACCATTCACCCCTGCAGGGGTTCTTCCTGATCTAGGGATCAAACCTGAACCTCTTACATGGCAGGCAGATTCTTTACCATTTGAGCCACCAGGGAAGCCCTCAAGAATAAATAGGAAAAAACCAACAAATATTTAGTAATCAGTCTGTGGTAGCATAATTAATCACTGGTCCAGGAAGGAAAAGAGAGTCAGATGAGATTAATACAATTAAAGACATTCTTTTCAAATACTGCATTCTCCATCCTAATCTACTGAGCATTGGTCCAGATAGTCAGCTCAACAAATTCCAGAACTATTTTCAACCAACAGTTCTTTATTTTTGTGGTATTTTCTGTTATATATATATATATATATATATATAGGGCTACTCAAGTGGCCTTACTGGTAAAGAATTCTCCTGTCAGTGCAGGAGATGCAAGAGATGTGAGCATTCCATCCCAGTATTCTTGCCTGGACAATTCCATGGGCAGAGGAAGATGGCGCGCTGTAGTCCATAATGCTGCAAGGAGTTAGAAATGAGTCATATTTGTATATGAATCAGACATGTATATACATATTTATATATGACACATATATGACTTGTGCTCATATATGTCATATATAAATATGACAATTTCATATTAGATTATAAAATTCTCAAGGTTAGCTGTGCTTTATAAAAGTAAGTTTTCAGTTTCACTCACCACTCAATCTTCCCTCTTGCAACTGCATTTTCTAGTTTTCCTAAATGCTGTTTTCAAAACATGGAGGAACCAGGGGGAGAGGTCTTTCTCAAGCATGCATGTTATCTCTTTACTTTTCGTTTCACTTTTTTATTCTCCTCCTTCCCCAATCTGGGATAACTGGTTTCAAGTCTTGAGATTGTGGGGCTGGGGGAAGTGTGCCTTGCTTTCCCCATCAGCTGTTCACCCAAAATAATGCTTAAATACACAAATCCTTTTTATTTGCATTAGACTTAAGATTCTGAGTCTCAGAAGCCAAGGTGTCCTGGTAAGCAATGAAAATATGCACTAGCTAAGATTTCAAAGTTTTACCCTCCTCTACTATGATTTTTTTCATTGTAAAACAGGTCAAAATTCATCATGTGGAAGCCCCTATTTTTGCTCATTTTAATTAACCTTACTTCTGCTCAAATACAGGGGATAACAGCTTTATGGGGCTGTGTTGGTAAGAGGTCAGTGTGTCCCTACTAGGCTCTGTCAGTCTACACTTGTATGCCCTGGAACCAGATAGATTCCATCATGAAAGCTGGGCAGAACTTTAAGGGGGTGGTCCTCTTAACCAGCTTCTTTCTTAAAAAACTTTACTTATGCCTGAATTATTGTGAGTGGGGAAAATTAATGTCCCACGAGATAGATTTTTTCCAAGGGAGCAGAAATCAATAAAAGAATGATCAACCTTGTCATATAAGCCAAACCTTTGGACAAGGATTTCTATGGCACAAGGTTTTTACATTTCTTCAGAGAAAATCTTCCCTAACTATATTTAGTGTATTCTTATTACTTGGTGCTTGAACACTGACCATTTGGGAGCAAAGAGAGATGAACCTGAGTGTCCAGGGGAAATCATGCTGGAATTACAACTCTGACCAAAAATGATAAGTGTGCACACATGGAATGAGAACGCAAACTGTTACTCCCTTGATAAGTCCTGAGACCATTTGGAACATATAACTTCCCTCATACACTGGATTCTTGGCTGAGATTGAGCCAGGAACTGTTAAAATACTTCCTGCTTCTATGCTATTTTTCAATAATACTGACTTTTAGGAAAGAAGAGAATTAAACTCAGAAGAGAGATCTGAATTTTCATCTCAGCTTCAACACTCACTCTCCAATGGATTTAAACTCAGAAACTTTCATCTTAATTCTTTCAAATGATAATTTGTTATAAATGCAATCAAAACAATGGTATTGAATAGCAAAGTTCTATAAAAGACATATAGAAACCATGCTTATAAAATTTTTCATTAGTGAAGAATTTTTATTAATGCAATTGTTAGGGATGGAGATGTTACATTAACAAGATGAATACAAGAAATTATCATCAGCTAATAGTTAAGGGGAAAAATCTGGCATCTAAAGAAAGTGGGCTATTTTTATTCCTTGCTCATTTAGACTTTCATTCTACCTTTCAGAGTTTTGGAGATCAAGTAATTAAAATTGAATGTGTTTTACAGATTTTTAATACCCTATAATGCCAAAATTCTTAAAAAATAAATCAAAGTAACATTAATATCAACCCAACAAATAAATTAACATAATTAGCCTTGTTTGGAGCACAAAGTTCTGGTAGAGAGAATGGGACTTGAGATCAACCTATTCCAAAAACTAAAAAATATAAATAAATAAAGAAGCATGTGGGTTACCAGTTTTTAGTAGGATGTTAAGCATAAATTTGGGAGAATCTCACACTCTGATTATAACTAGAAAAGAAGACTATTATGCTGAGTTTTGCAAAAATATGTTTGGAACATGCACCTCACATATAAGACAATGTCTTCTAGGTAAGAAGACAAATTTTATTTCTTGCTGTGCAAATTTATAATTATTAGCTCACTGATTATGCACACATGTAAACAAAGCACCAAATTCTTTCCACCGTTCTCCCAGAAAGAGGTACCTTAATCAGCACCAAATGGAAGAGAAAAGGTGATCAGATTACGCCTTTCCCCTGTGAAAGAAAAGCATCCTAAAACAGATCAACCAAGAGCATGGAAAGAACAGCTCTAAATCTTTAGTGAGATATTTCCTTGGTAAAGAGGAAAGCCAGGTCATCACATCTCCTGTGAACAGAGGACTCTCAGACAGAACGATACCAAGATGAGCCCTGCTGCTAGGATGTGAAGAGCAAACAGACTTCAGAGCTCAGAGATGTGAGAAGTCAGAAGTTCCTTCTGGCACTCACATTGTGAAACTCATCAGGGGATACAGAGAAGCTGTTCATACTGCTGAGAGTTCATATCCATTGTTTATAGAATTTTTATAATATTTTTTTAAAATATTGAGAGTGATTTTGGTTTATTTTTTACAAGTTACCCAAATCTAAATACCAGTGCTTTGAACTACCACAGAAAAATTAAATTTAGCTTTCACTTTTGAACTTAAGATGAAACAAAAAACTGAAAAGTCATTTTAGTGTGGAGTGTGAGTTATTTTGCCATTTAGAAATTGTTTCATGTTAAGTTAACAAGGAATGGCATTAGAATTTTGTTCTTGTCCAAATGGTATGAAAACCATCAGCAATCACTGTTAAATGAAGTGACTCAAATAAATAAACATGTAAGTCCTACAAGCTTTGTGGACTTAGAAGCAATGCAGCTTAGATGGAAGCCACCCAAGAGCTGAGGACACCTGGGTCAATCTGGCCCATCTACAGTTGTATGAATAAAGTGAATTCATCAATAAAAGATATACCTAGTAAGTATAGACAAATGATCTATACATTCTATACTGAAGATTTAGGCATCATATGCTTCTGAAGCATTCAACATCACAGTAATCCAAGTCTATGCCCCAACCATTAATGCCAAAGCAGCTGAAGATGAACAGTTCCATGAAAATGTACAAGACCTTCTACAAGTAACAACAACAAAAGATGTCCTTTTCATCACAGGAAGTTAGGATGAAAAAGTAGGAAGTCGAGAGATACTGGAGTAACAGGCAGGTTTGACCTTGGAGTACAGAATGAAGCAGGGTAAAGGATAACAGAGTTTTGCCAAGAGAACACACTGATCATAGAAACACCCTCTTCCAACAACACAAGAGACGACTCTACACATGGACATCACTAGATGGTCAGTACTGAAATCAGGTTGATTATATTCTTTGAAACTCTATATAGTCAGCAAAAACAAGACTAGGAGCTGACTGTGGCTTGGATCATGAACCCCTTATTGCAAAATTCAAGCTTAAATTGAAGAAAGTAGGGAAAACCACTAGACTATTCATGTATGACCTAAATAAAATCTCCTAGGATTACACAGTGGAAGTGACAAACAGATTAAAGGGATTAGATCTGATAGACAGAGTGCCTGAAGAACTCTGGATGGGAGGTTCATAACACTGCACAGGAGACAGTGACCGGCACCACCCTGAAGAGAAAGAAAGGTGACGAGGCAAAATGGCTGTCTGAGGAGACCTTACAAATAGCTGAGAAAAGAGGAGAAGCAAAAGGCAAAGGAGAAAGGGAAAGACATACCCAGCTGAATACAGAGTTCCAAAGAATGCAAGGAGAGATAAGAAACCATTCTGAAGTGAACAATGCAAAGAAATAGAGGGAAAAATAGAATGGGAAAGAGTAGAGATGTCTTCAAGAAAATTAGAGATACCAAGGGAACATTTCATGCAAAGATGGGTACAATAAAGGACAGAAAGAATAAGGACCTAACAGTATCACTTTAAGAAGAAGTGGCAACAATCCACAGAAGAACTGTTCAAATAAGGTCTTAACCCAGAGAGGATAACCACAGTGGTGTGCTCCCTCATCTAGAGCCAGATATTCTGGAATGTAAAGTTAAGTGGGCCTTAGGAAGCATTACTACAAGCAAAGTGGAAGTGAAAGATTTCTAGCTGAGCTATTTAAAATCCTGGAAAGTAATGCTGTTAAAGTGATGCACTCAACATGTCAGCAAATTTGGAAAACTCATCAGTGGTCACGGGACTGGAAACATTCAGTTTTCATTGCAATCCCCAAAAAGGACAATGCAAAAGAATGTTCAAAGTGAAAGTCACTCACTCATGTTCGACTCTTTGCAACCCTGTGGACTATAGAGTCCATGGAATGCTCCAGGCCAGAAAACTGGCGTGGGTAGCCTTTCCCTTCTCCAGGAGATCTTCCCATCCCAGGAAACAAACTGGGTGTCCTGCATTGCAGGCAGATTCTTTATCAACTGGGCTATCAGGGAAGCCCAAAGAATGTTCAAACTACCGCACAATTGAGCTCATTTCATATGCTAGCAAGGTAATGCTTCAAATACTTCAAGCTAGGCTTCGACAGTATGTGAACTGAGAACTTCCACATGTACAAGCTGGATTTAGAAAAGACAGAAGAACTGCCAACATCCACTGGATCACTGAAAAAGCAAGAGAATTTCAAAAGAACATCTACTTCTGCTTCATGCTTCATTGACTATGCTAAGGCCTTTGACTGGGTGGATCACAACAAACTGGAAAATTCCTAAAGAGATGAGAATACCAACCACCTTACCTGCCTCCTGAGAAATCTGTATGCAGGTCAAGAAGCAACAGTTAGAACTGGACATGGAATAGACTGGTTCAAAATTGGGAAAGGCATACATCAAGTCTACATATTGTCACCCTGCTTATTTAACTTATATGCAGAATACATCATGCAAAATGTCCGATTAGATGTCTCACAAGCTAGAATCAAGATTGTCAGGAGAAATATCAATAACCTCAGATACGCAGATGACACCAGTCTAATGTCAGAAAGTGAAGAGAAACTAAAGAGTCTCTTGATGAAGTTGAAGAAGGAGAGTGAAAAAGCTAGCTTAAAACTCAGTATTCAAAAAACTAAGATCATGGCATCTGATATCATCACATCATGGCACATCAGTTCAGTTCAGTCATTCAGATAGACAAGAAAATAAGNGGCACCACCCTGAAGAGAAAGAAAGGTGACGAGGCAAAATGGCTGTCTGAGGAGACCTTACAAATAGCTGAGAAAAGAGGAGAAGCAAAAGGCAAAGGAGAAAGGGAAAGACATACCCAGCTGAATACAGAGTTCCAAAGAATGCAAGGAGAGATAAGAAACCATTCTGAAGTGAACAATGCAAAGAAATAGAGGGAAAAATAGAATGGGAAAGAGTAGAGATGTCTTCAAGAAAATTAGAGATACCAAGGGAACATTTCATGCAAAGATGGGTACAATAAAGGACAGAAAGAATAAGGACCTAACAGTATCACTTTAAGAAGAAGTGGCAACAATCCACAGAAGAACTATTCAAATAAGGTCTTAACCCAGAGAGGCTAACCACAGTGGTGTGCTCCCTCATCTAGAGCCAGACATTCTGGAATGTAAAGTTAAGTGGGCCTTAGGAAGCATTACTACAAGCAAAGTGGAAGTGAAAGATTTCTAGCTGAGCTATTTAAAATCCTGGAAAGTAATGCTGTTAAAGTGATGCACTCAACATGTCAGCAAATTTGGAAAACTCATCAGTGGTCACGGGACTGGAAACATTCAGTTTTCATTGCAATCCCCAAAAAGGACAATGCAAAAGAATGTTCAAAGTGAAAGTCACTCACTCATGTTCGACTCTTTGCAACCCTGTGGACTATAGAGTCCATGGAATGCTCCAGGCCAGAAAACTGGCGTGGGTAGCCTTTCCCTTCTTCAGGAGATCTTCCCATCCCAGGAAACAAACTGGGTGTCCTGCATTGCAGGCAGATTCTTTATCAGCTGGGCTATCAGGGAAGCCCAAAGAATGTTCAAACTACCGCACAATTGAGCTCATTTCTTATGCTAGCAAGGTAATGCTTCAAATACTTCAAGCTAGGCTTCAGCAGTATGTGAACTGAGAACTTCCAGATGTACAAGCTGGATTTAGAAAAGACAGAAGAACTGCCAACATCCACTGGATCACTGAAAAAGCAAGAGAATTTCAAAAGAACATCTACTTCTGCTTCATGCTTCATTGACTATGCTAAGGCCTTTGACTGGGTGGATCACAACAAACTGGAAAATTCCTAAAGAGATGAGAATACCAACCACCTTACCTGCCTCCTGAGAAATCTGTATGCAGGTCAAGAAGCAACAGTTAGAACTGGACATGGAATAGACTGGTTCAAAATTGGGAAAGGCATACATCAAGTCTACATATTGTCACCCTGCTTATTTAACTTATATGCAGAATACATCATGCAAAATGTCCGATTAGATGTCTCACAAGCTAGAATCAAGATTGTCAGGAGAAATATCAATAACCTCAGATACGCAGATGACACCAGTCTAATGTCAGAAAGTGAAGAGAAACTAAAGAGTCTCTTGATGAAGTTGAAGAAGGAGAGTGAAAAAGCTAGCTTAAAACTCAGTATTCAAAAAACTAAGATCATGGCATCTGATATCATCACATCATGGCACATCAGTTCAGTTCAGTCATTCAGATAGACAAGAAAATAAGTCTGTCACTGTTCCCATTTTTCCCCCATCTATTTACCATGAAATGATGGGACCAGATGCCATGATCTTAGTTTTTTGAATGTTGAGTTTTAAGTCAGCTTTTTCACTCTTCTCTTTCACTGTCATCAAGAGGCTTTTTAGTTCTTCTTCACTTTCTACCATAAGGGTGGTGTCATCTGCATATCTGTTAGTTACTGATATTTCTCCCTGAAATCTTGATTCCAGCCTGTGAGACATCCAGCCTGGCATTTTGCATGATGTACTCTGCATACAAGTTAAATAAACAAGGTGACAATATTCAGCTTTAGCGTACTCCTTTCCCAGTCTGGAACCAGTCCATTTTTCCATGTCCAGTTCTAACTGTTGCTTCTTGACCTGCATACAGGTTTCTCAGGAGGCAGGTCAGGTGGTCTGCTATTCCCATCTCTTTCAGAATTTACCCCAGTTTGTTGTGACCCACCCAGTCTAAGGCCTTAGCATAGTCAATGAAGCAGAAGTAGATGTTCTGTTGGAATTCTCTTGCTTTTACTATGATCCAATGGATGTTGGCAATTTGATCTCTGGTTCCTCTGCCTTTTCTAAATCCAGCCTGAACATCTGAAAGTTTCAGTTCATGTTCTGTTGAAGCCTAGCTTGGAGAATTTTGAGCATTACTTTGCTAGTGTGTGAGATGAGTGCAATTGTGAGGTACATAGAAGGGGAAAGAATGGAAAGAGTAACAGACTTTATTTTCTTGGGCTCCAAAATTACTGTGGATGGTGACTGCAGCCATGAAATTAAGACACTTGCTCCTTGGATGATAAGCTATGACAAACCTAGATACCATAATAAAAAAACAGAGACATCACTTTGCTGACAAAGGTCCGTATAGTCAAAGCTATGTTTTTTTCAGTAGTCAATTACAGATGTGAGAGCTGGACATAAAGAAGGCTGAGCGCTGAAAAACTGATGCTTTTCAACTGTGGTGCTGGAGAAGACTTTTGAGAGTCCCTTGGACTGCAAGGAGATCAAATCGGTCAACCTAAAGGAAATCAACCCTGAATATTCATTGGAAGGACTGATGCTGAAGCTGAAGCTCCAATACTTTGGTCACCTGATGTAAAGAGCCAGCTCACTGAAAAGACTCTGATGCTGGGAAAGACTGAGGCCAGGAGGAGAAGGGGACAACATAGGAGGAAATGTTCGGACGGTACCATCACCCCGATGGAGGTAAGTCTGAGCAAACTCCAGGAGATAGGGAAGCCTGGCATGCTGCCGTCCATGAGGTTGCAGATAGTTGAATGTGACTGAGCAACTGAACAACAGCAAATTCTTATTAAGTGAAATGTGTATAGACACATATACAAAATTAGGTAGTAATGATTCACATTACTGTGAACAAAAACATTGCTGACACATGCATTCTCAGGAGGAAAACCTGTCTTCTTTTCTGAAAGTTATCTTTATTTTTCCAATCATATTTAAGCTCCTATGTGGAGAAAACCAGCCATATACATCTCTGGAAACAGTCTGATAGCATAGACTTTGAAGCCACGGAAATGCGTTTATGTCATCTGTTGTTGCAACTGTTTGGTTTGGGGCAGGTCTCAAATTCTCTGACCTGTGGGCTTTTCATTCGTAGATGAACAAACACTTCTACTACTAGGTACTCTACTCATGCACCCCTATTCCTTTCTTAATAGTCAGGACCTATACGTTTTGCACAACAAAGAACTCAGTTAATGAGTGTTGAATTAGTTTGTAAATAATTGCCACAGGTTCAAATCAAAATCCTTTTCTAAAATCAGTTTTTGTTTGTTTACTTGTTTGATGCAAGAACAGGGTCCATTCCTCTTTTATTTAACTTCTACACTGAGCTATTAATCCACTTTTCACCCTGTTTAACTTGCCTCTATCTAAATAACAGCTTTATTTCCAAACTCAAGGAGGTAGTGCTCGTCCAGTTTTTGTGCAGAAATTCCAGTGAACATACAGGATGAAAAGTGGTGCAAGCGTCAGCCATAGTTTGGCAAGTAGTCTACACAGTAACCTGGAGTGAAGCACTCTCCTCCACAAGGGTGATGGTTTCCACATGGCCAATCAGACACACTCTTTCCTATGAAGTCCTGCAGAAAATGGAGAAACTGGCCAATCAGCAATGGGTAGAGACTGGGTGAGGCATGCAGGACACTGATGAGACTTGCTGCAAACAACGAGTTCTTCTTTTCCCTGAATCAGGAAGATCCTCTGGAGAAGAAAATGGCAACACACTGCAGTATTCTTGCCTGGAAAATCCCACGGACGGAGGAGCCTGGTAGGCTACAGTCCATCGGGTAGCAAAGAGTCAGACACAACTGAAGCGACTTCACTTCCACTTTTCATTTATTTTTCTCCTAGGCGCTGGGCGGTCCTTTGCTTCTAATTCTTCATCTCACTTATCCTTAAAATAAGTTTCCTTTTACTTAGAGTAGCATATGTGAGTCCCAGATCCTGGCAAACCAAAAGAATAAAACTAATTAAGCTTTTTGGCACAACTTTCATCCCAAGTACATTCCAGTCCTTGGCTATACTGCCGAGGCTACGGTAGGAAGACACCTGAAAGGAATGTGCTGCAAACCTGGCATCGCTGTGACTCAAGTACCCCTGCCCTTGTCAGATTGCACCATTCTATATGCGTGTGTTCCCCACGGGACACTATCTGCCACATCCCAGCTCCCCAGCATGCACAATCTTAGGTAAGTTAAAACAGAATCCTGCCCTTGTGCAATTTAAAAAATCATGCTGTCTCAGAGAAGAAACGAGCAGAACCTGCGCGTGGCACACACCCTGTGCAGACAGTTATTTGTACATAATGTTCTCATCTCTCACCAGGAAGTTGTCTATGCTCCATGAAACTTCTGAATCCCACAGAAGTTTGGGCAGCTCACGCTGTGGGATTTACACCGATTTCGGTTCCCAGGATGTCCTTGTTTCACTTGGCAAATTCTTTGAGCTCTGCTGAATCTCCCTGTGGGGCAGAAGGCAGAGTCTTATGTCTGGCAAAAAAGGAAGAATACACACACAAACACACACACGTGCTTAGAGTCCTTATTCACTAAATGCTACCTGGACTGTTAAAGGAGAATGGTGAGTGTCCAAATGCGTTGCTTAAGTGCCAGGCAGCAATCAACTACATTTTGCTTCATAGCATTGATCAGAGTTTTACTAGACTACACTTAGAGAAGTCATCATTTGTTTTTATTTTCAGAGAGGGCAAGTGAGACAGAGCGTGGTTTATCAGGACTCTAAGCCAAAGGCTGGTAGGAGAGGGCACAGAGGTGGCCACGTAGTCGCTAAGAATCGCTACGGCAGAAGAGGCAGAGACCTTCTCCATCACCGCTAGTAAATGGCTGAGCGAAGTGAGATATGTGAGCCCCAGACGCCTTATCGCCTGGAGTATGTTTATGTGACTGAAAGGGAAAAACCCACTCAAATAGTAACAGATAAAAGGACCAGAATCCTCCTGTGGTTCATTCACTCTCTTTTCGTGGAATAGCATTCAACCAAGAAGGCGAGACTCATCAACTCCTACTTCAACCCCCACCCCCCAACTCCAGACGTCGGGGTGCTGCCTCTTGTCTGCATGCTGGTAACAGTTTGCCAAAATCTTATCTGTTTCTGTGAGCTGCTAATCAAGTCAACTGAACAGCCATGCTGACCGAGTCTGAGCTGACTCTGCGCTACTGCCTTTGGGAACTCAAGGAAGGGAAGCTGTCTTTCAGGGAGGGTGAGCAGTCTGACTTTGCCTAGGGTCACGTGGATGGAAACAGTGGGTGTGCAAGCTGACCAAGCGTCTCCTGGTCCCATCCGGAAGACGCTCTTGTCCCAGAATTCAGTTTCATTTTGCAAATGGAGAGAGATCATTTTAAAAGTTCAGGCTGAATCAATTTACCATATGACTCCACAATTCCAGTTCGAGTAATCTCCCCAAGAGAACTGAGAACACATCCAAAGGTTCACCAGTTGGCAAACAGATAAACATAATGCAGTGTATCTATTTGATGGAATACTATACAGCCATAAGAGGTATGAAAGCACTTATATAAGCTACAAGACGGGTAAACATAAAAAATATTGTGCAAAGCAAAAGACACGAGACATAAAAGATAGACTCCTGTATAATTATAGTTATGTGAAAGTTCCAGAAAAGGCAAATCTTTATGTCTATAAAGATATAAAAAAGATTACTGGTTGCCTAAATCCTGGGGTGGGAACAGGGGACAATGAATCTTTTGAGTGACAGAAATGCTCTAAAATTGAACTGTGATGATTGCTGCACAACTCTGTAAATTTATTAAAGATCACTGAGTTGTGCTGTTAAAATGGATGAATTTTATAGTATGTAAATTACACCTCAATAAAGTATTTAAGTAAAAATATCCAAGGTTTATTACTCAGTGTAAATAAGATAAGGGAAAGGAAAATAGATACCGTGATGAAAGCGTCTCCTGTTCATGGAAATCACCTGAGCCCTTTCTTTCCATCTGTGCATTTTCACCTCAGTCATCCCAAATGACTGACCGGCGTGCACTCTGCCTCCATTACCTTCTTTTGAGTCTTTTTGTTTGCCTATCAAATGGTAGAGAACATCAGGCAAAAAAAGAATTGGGCAGGATGCATGACCACCTTTACATTTCGTCATTTTTTTAAAACTGTCACAGTGAAAAAGCAGGCAAGACATGAACACGGCGTCAGAAAACGACTCTTGATCATTTTATGTTTCCTCTGTAAAAAGTATCTGCATAGCCATTTCTGTAACGCAGGCTGGTATTCTACAAAAGTATAATACATGTAGAGCAGACCTCTGCATGCATGACTATTAAGAGAATAGGGAGGATTATATATAACTCAGGAGACAATGGAAAGTCCACTGAGGAGAAATTTCCTCCTCTTGCCTCCAGGGGCACCTGACCTACAGAGCCATGTAGCTTCACTAGCACATGTTTACAGATTGGTGAACACCAGAAACATTCACTTTATTAGGTAGTTGCATAATAGCCTTTTATTTTTGACTATTTATGCATTAGCAACAAGCAATGGAGATGTGCTATGTAGGAAAGTTATTATTTGCTAATTTGCTGCTTTTAAAATACACGGCACACTATCTATTATGTATCATGCATTACAATTACAACAACAGTTTAATTAATCACCAGCACCCTCTTTTGTACCAATCTACAGCAGAATTCTGGGTAATGGTGTTGTTTACCATTTAGCAAGCAGCAACATTTCACTCTGTTTCACTACATTAAACTGCTCAAATAAAGCAAACGGATATTGAAAAGAGTTGGCCATCTGCCTTTATTTTCTTTTACTTTTGTTGAAAAAAAAAAAAAAAAACTGTGGAAAGAGAAAGAACACAGCCATGAAACTGATAGTGACAAAAAGCACTCTTAAAAAAAAAAAATCAGGTCAGAATCTCATCTCAATGCACTTCTGATGAATAGTTTAAAAAATGGAAAAGAAACCCGCTTTGTGGATTTGGAGTGGGTCTCAAGACCAGCCGTGAAGCCTAATGATTATTTAACGGTGCCGCACTTGAGGCTGGATTCTGCAAGTCTCCTTCCCCACTCGGACCCCCCGCCCTTGAGAGTTTGATGAATAGGTCTTGTGACAGCCATTTAGGAATAAACAAGAATTCATCAGTCTGCATAAGAAGAAGCCAGTTTATAGATTAAGTTTCCTGAGGTAATTCATGAGGTCAGTCCCATTTAGATGGAGACTATTAGGGCCTGGCTCTCAAGAGTGGCCATACGGGGGAGTCAGTCCAATGGACCCTGCTCACACAAAGCCCCCTTTCAGGGAAAAGCCTGCCATTTTTATGACCCTGCTGCTAGGACGCACATCAACTTGTCACTGTGCAGATCTGCTAGGGCGAGACCTCATCACTCTATTAAAGAGCTCTGTGACCCTATTGATTTGAAGTATTTAAAGCAGGGGTGAAGTTCAAAGCAATTCCTTTTCTATACCATTACTCAGCCTCTCTGTGTCTTGGCTCTAAAACATCTGCTGTCAGTTCCTTTCTGTTGTCTGATTCTGGAATCTGTCACTGGAGAACAGAGTAGTTTTATTTAAAATAAATTGGATTCCTTTTCAGTTTTCAGCATTTCGCATTGTGATCAATGGTTTATGCCCCTTCATCTGCCGGGAGACTTAACGGCAAGTGTATCCTTTTATGTCTTTTTAGGGCAAGACTGAAGCAGCATTAGCCTCTGAGGCTTTATAATAGAATCAAATCTTAGAAGTAGGTAGCAGCCACCAGCTCGTCTAATTGGCCAATCAACAAAAATAACAACCTTTCATTAAAAAAAAAAAAATCAGCAAGAAGGAAAGAGAGGGGGAAAAATGCATCTCCAACTGTGGCTCCAGGACCCAAATGCTAACACTATCTTTTTTACTTTTGTTTGCTCCAAGAAATGAAAACAAAGTAAACAGCTCAGTTATTTTTAAATGTCAGCAGGTAAGGCAAAACTGAGAGTCAGTTTTGAAAGGTGTTTTGCAAAACAATGCAGGCTGCCATACTTGTTCTGTGAAACAGCAGGAAGCGGAGCACATTGTGAGTCGCTAATAACACATTAGACATTGTGCATGTGTTTCTGCAGTCATGGTGGGAAACTGGTAGCCTTTTACTGGCGTTACTGGGAGACTGCTTTAGCTTTTCAAATGAGTCTGTCCTCAGCCTATGTGATTGGAAAATTTGTTTGAACTGCCAAATCTGAGTTTAATTTTTTTAACCTAAAAATTTGAAGAAAATATGACTTTCAATAATCATTTTAAACTCATGAGTGAAGGACAGTATACAAAAGTTCAGGATTGGTGTTTGGTTTAACATTATTCCCAACAAATCCAAAAAAGGTGCTTAGCCTCTTCGTACTTTTTGGATAGACCAGGGGTATCCAATGACAACAGAAACACAAAGACCTTCTAGGGCATCTCTTTTAAATGCATCTTCTATTATTCCTGGGTCTCATTGCGGACGGTAATTTCTCTAGCAGGAAATATTCTCAAGGAGTCAGCTATCATCTGCCTTCGGATGACTCCCAATTTTTCATGTCCATCCTGGACAGCTTCCCTGGCTCTGGTCAGAGCTAGAGTCAAGTGTCCAGGCCTGTGGGCCGAACTCCCCCGCCCCCCCCCAATGCAACCTGCTTAAGTTTGCAACTTTACTTGATATATGTCCTATAGTCTTCTTTTCAAACTCAGCATTCTGTTTTTTAAATGGTACTTAATGTCTTCTTGGGCATATAAGTCTTTTCCCCAAACCCTATCAGATGCCCAGTTCTGTAGAATCTGCCACTGGAATGTCTCTGACCCCACACTTTCTCCAAAGCCTTATGATATAAATCATCTCCACACGGATCTTTGGTATATTTGACTGACAGTTGCTTCTAGCCTGGGTCATCTGGCTTTCACCTATTTTTTTTGTTCCAAATGAATTCTCTGAAACCAAGTTTTAACAAAGACACTGTACTGTCATTCTACAGAATCCAGGGAATAAAATTCAATTTATTTAGCCAGACGTTCAGGGACCTCATGATTCCAATCCTTCCTCTCTTTTGCCCAGGCTATGCTTCAGTCTAACAAAGCCATTGGCCATTCTGCTCGTCAAGTCTTCTCTCTCTACACACTCACTCTAAGGGAGCTTTCCTACTAGAAGGCTTCAGAGAGCATCCCCATGCTAAAGACTTCTAGCTCCAGTTCCACCTTTCTTTAGGAGCTCCAGCCCTGTGGATCCAACTGCTAGTGGAATCTCCTCTCAGATGTGTCCCAGGCAATTAAATGCAACAAAGCTCAGTTATCTTGCCATCTACTCTCTCAAATCAAAAGNGAAGGACATGATAAATTAGGTTAAAAAAAAAAAAAAAAGGAAGAAGAAGTATTTTTTGATAAATCTCCTATATATATCAGATTCTAAATTCTGTGATTGTGTATGCTGATCTTTCAGTAAAATTAGATATATTTTTCCATAGGAAATTGGTTTCAAGAGGCTCATTTTATGCCAATGCATCAGATCCATAATCCTAAATATTGAGTGCTTCTGTTATCACCAAAAGACAATAGCTAAGATATTCAACAAAATTATAATCGAAAATATTTTTTCATTTTTGAGAATAAATGATTTAAATATTTACAAATTTAGTCTAGAGTTTTCTTTAAAATTGTTAGTGACTCACCAAGAAAGGAAAATATTCATCCGTTGTCTTTTTAAAAATAATGTCGTTGACTCTGATCGGCATATTTCCTTGCTGTCTATTTCTGTCTGCATGTGCTTCGGCTGTGCTGGTCTCTGCTGCTGTGTGGCGAGGGGCCGGAGCTGCCCTCTCGTTACGTGCACCAGCTTCTCATCGCTGCGGCTTCTCTGCTGTGGAGCTGGCGCTCCAGGCATTTGGGTTTCAGGACTGGCATCACGCAGGCTCAGTAGTCGGAGCTCAGGGACACTAGAACTCAGGCTCAGTAGCTGTGGCGCACAGGTTTAACTGCTCCACGGCACAGGGAATCTTCCCAGACCGGGGATCAACCTGTGTCATCTGCATCGGCAGATGGATTCTTAACCACTCGACCACCAGGGAAGTCCTTCACCCTTTGCTTTTTCCTCCAGTACAATTCAAATTTCTCAGAATAGATCTTAGGTCTCTTTTTTTGCGTGCTTTTTTTCCTCTTGTTTTTGCCTTCCCTTTTTGAAAAATATTGGAGAACTAATATGAACAAACAATTCAGAAATTAAAAAGCATCCCTCCATTTACATTTTATTTCAAGATGCTGTTGCTTTACTATCTACCTTGATTATAAACCATTTATGAAAAAATAGAAAGAGCTCAGTATATACAAATTAAACTTTTATCTAAATGTTTAGCACATCTCTATGAAAGTCACTCAGTTGTGTCTGACTCTTGGTGACCCCATGGACTATGCAGTCCATGGAATTCTCCAGGTCAGAATATTGGAGTGGATAGCTTTTCCCTTCTCCAGGGAATCTTCCCAACCCAGGGATCACACCCATATCTCCTGCATTGTAGGCAGATTCTTTACCAGCTGAGCCACAGGAGAAGCGCAAGAATACTAAAGTGGGTAGCCTATCTCTTCTCCAGCAGATCTTCCCAGGGTCTCCTGTATTGTAGGCAGATTCTTTATCAACTGAGCTAAGAGGGAAGCCCTCTGTCTTTATGCTATTAATGTGATTATGTTTCAGATTATGTGGAAAAAGCTGGGGAGACTGATAAATAAAATTCCGTCCCTATATTCAAGGAGCTCAGTGGACAGACAAAAAGATAATTCATAAATTTAATACATAAATTTGATCAAGTCTTCTATTATTAGCATATGTTAAAAAGCAACATACAAATATGCACCTTTTTCTGAGGAATAATGATTATGTAAATCAGATGATTGCATTTATTAGGAATTACTTTTGGAAGCATGCCTATAATGTCTTAGTCAAATAGGGATTTATTTTACCATGAGAAGGCTGGTGATGCAATTCCTTAATATCATCAGTGTTCTAGGATTCTTTTACATTTCTGCTATGTCATCTTTACCATATGACTTTCATCTCTGAGTCCTTCTTATAAAGATGCCATTCTACACCACTCCAAGTTCACACATGTGTTCCAGATTATAAGAAGAGAACCCCAAGAAGAGCAGGGGAGACTTTATTAAGAAAGCAAAACTCTCACAGAAAACCTTTGCTCCATTTCATTGGTTAGAAACATATTGTGTGGTCGTCCCTGATTGCAAGTTTATCTTGGAGATCCAGCTTCTAAGCTAGAAGTACTGCTGCCCTAAACAAAATCAGGGCTCTATTCAGGAATATGGATATTGGTTAAACAGTTTAGAAGTGTCCACCATCAAAATCCATGGCATGAGTAGCTTAACATCCCAACTTTGACATTCCTGTATGTTTATAATTCCAATGCACTGGGTCGATCCAGTTAAGAAAGACCCTGCTCTGGGCCTAGGAACTTGAAGAACCTGCTCTGGTTCCCCGGTGCCATGAGAGGGAGTTTACTGGGACCAGGAGAGGTACCTCATCGAAGCTGTGTTCCCACCCCTGCCAGATCATGCGTTGACGCTTAGGCCAAGGAATCTCCTGCCCGAATGATTTCTTGGCCACTCTTCCATGGCCTCAGTGGTTGTACTTGGGTCAGTGCTCCTGAGGTCTGAATTCACCATCAATGTAAATGCCCCTACGACTAAGAGTGGCCAAGAAACAACAAAGGGTGTGGACAAAGCTTGGATAGGTAGACTGGTTGTTTACAAGTATGTATGCAAAAATCCTTGCAGGGCAGGAGGGCCAAAGTTGAGAGAAAAGGGGTGGAGGACAGGCTATAGAATAAGACTAAACTGACCCACTACTTTGAAACATGAACATTGAGTAGTCTCAGGTCAGTTCAGTTCAGTTGCTCAGTCATGTCCAACTCTGTGACCCCATGAATCACAGCACGCCAGGCCTCCCTGTCCATCACCAACTCCCGGAGTTCACTCAAACTCATGTCCATCGAATCAGTGAGGCCATCCAGCCATCTCATCCTCTGTCGTCCCCTTCTCCTCCTGCCCCCAGTCTCTCCCAGGATCAGAGTCTTTTCCAATGAGTCAGCTCTTTGCATGAAGTGGCCAAAGTATTGGAGTTTCAGCTTTAGCATCAGTCCTTCCAAAGAACATCCAGCACTGATCTCCTTTAGAATGGACTGGTTGGATGTCCTTGTGGTCCAAGGGACTCTCAAGAGTCTTCTCCAACACCACAGTTCAAAAGCATCAATAGAGGAGTCTAAGAATTCTAAATTTAACCCTGGTTTTCCAGGCATTGTGAAAATGTATTTATCAAAGTTATAGGATAAGAAATTTTATTAAAATGTTAAGCAACTGATTTGGAAATTACATTTAGATGTATGATGTGTGGGTCTCCATTTGTACTCTTATCTTCAGCCACACACATGTTGGGATGGGACAGACAGGGCCAAAATTTCATGGGTTTTGAGAGAATGAGCTCTTATCTCTAAACTGGCATTAGTTTAGCATACCTCCACACTTTGAGAGGGTAGATGTTGATATAATTGACTGCAGTCCAGACATATCCTAAAAATGTTTAGTCAAATAATAAAACCAATAGCCCCACCTCACTTGATTGATATTTTGTTAAATCTTGCTAAATGTGCATATTGACTGGATATTATCAATTCTCAGTACCCAATACCTCATGAGAAGGAGCATGGCTCCCTTAAGTTAGTTAATTCAGCCTCGCGCACAGAATGGTTCAATGTGATTCATTCAATTAAAACAAAAACTAATAATCCAAGGTATGGTTAGGATTCTTATATAAGTTTATTATAATGTTTATAATATTAATTCTTCTTATCATCATAGAAAGTTCCATCTTGAACACCTAAATTTCATTTAATCAGCATATTTCATGTCCTCCACTGTATGCCAGGAATGATTCTAGGTCCTTAAGATATAGTTGTGAAAAGGACATAGTGTATCAAGAACAGTTGGTGTCTTATATTTATATAGTCATCTCTCAGTTAAAATTTCTGAAATTTAGAGCTTGACCATGATATAGATAAGAAAGAGCCTATTTCTCATTATTTTAAATAGGAAACATTACAATTCATTTTACTGTGGCCCAAATCCCCAAACCAGCCCTTTTTATATTCACTAAAAAATAGTAAAACACCTATAAAGACATAAAAATTACCAAATTAGAATGCAAGATACTGAAAACACTGCTTCATTATTAAGCAATTAATATGGTTATTAATAAACAATTCTGTTATAAGCAATAACATAATCCTGTTTAGAAGCATCAAGAATGTGGGAAACTCACAGAATACACCCCCTTGGCTGACATGATGTACAATGGGAAAGTCAATGGATGATTCTACTTCCACTCAGTACCAAGCCAGTTTTTTTAGCACAAAGAAGAAAACTAAATAAAAATACATGAAACAACAATTTTCAGAAACATTAGATAACAGGCAATGCAGGGCTGTAATCCCTGAAAGAAAGGAAACAAATAAGGTGAGACTATGGGCTTCCTACGTGGGCTAGTGGTAAAGAGACTGCCTGCCAGTGCCAGAGACACAGAGACGCGGGTTCAGTCCCTGGGTCAGGAAGATCCCCTGGAGGAGGGCATGGAAACCCACTCCAGTATTCTTGCCTGAAGAGTCTCATGGACAGAGGAGCCTGGCGGCTATGGTCCGTGGGGTCGCAAAGAGTTGGACACAGCTGAGCACATGTATACTCACACACACACACATACAGAGAGTGTGGAGGCACTCTCTGAGCCATTGTGCGTAAAAATGAGAAGCCCAAACATCTCACCAAGTGCAGAAGTTTCACTGAGATGAGGGCTCAGACATCTGAGTCTCTGGAAGCTAAGCAGCTAAAACTTAAGGGACAGAGAAACGAAGAGGAAGGAATTTCACAAGGAAAAAGTTCCAGAGATCTGCACAAGGTTCCATTCGAATCTTTAGCTAAATATCCACCTTCCACCTAGACATGGTAAGACTCTAGGAAGCCAGGCATCAGCAGTAACAATTGTTGGAGAAACAGCAGCCAGCGGAAAACCGTAAGCTGGGTGAAAGTGAGGTCGCTCAGTCTTGCCCAACTCTTTGCGACCCCATGGACCGTAGCCACCAGGCTCCTCTGTCCATGAGACTCTCCAGGCAAGAATACTGGAGTGGGTTGCCGTGCCCTCCTCTAGGGGATCTTCCCAACCCATGGATTGAACCCGGGTCTCCCACATTGCAGGCAGATGCTTTTCCATCTGAGCCACCAGGGAAGTCAGCTGGCCAGTTCTCTGCTAGTCCACAAGAATGAAAGATGCTCGTGTTCTGGATAGCCAGAGTGGAACCATCACGTTGGACACCTAGGGCCGTCAGTACTATTTCTATGTACTATTAATGAGCAATTTAAAATAACTGCTACCATTTAGATTAAGTCCTGTCATCAGGCACATCTCTTTCACCAGGAATTGAAATTCTTCTGAAAATGTACGAGATTTCTCTTAGCATTTCAGAATTGAGTATCACGTACATTCTTAGACCAGGAGCTGCACTCACCTTGAGGTCAAAGGATCTTTTACAAAGACATCTTCTTTCTTAAATATATAATGTAGTCACATTACAAATAATTTGTAAATTAGACAAATAATCCCAAAGTATAGCAAAACTTGGGTCATATTTGCTAGGAAAAAAAGGAGATGAAAGGATTTTTATCAGTTTCTGTCAATGTCACCATTTTGGATGTTACACTGGTATAGACATATGTTTTAATTTACTTATTTAATTCATTAATTTGTTAAATTTATTAATTTATTTAATCACTATTTCAAAAACTTTTAACACACAGCTTGTTTCCCTACACAATAGTTACACTCTGATAAGTGTTTTCCAATAGAACGTTCTGTGATGTTGGAAATGTTTCCTCTGTCTTTATTGTCCAATATGGTAGCCACTGATTACATTGTGAGTCCTTGAAATGTGACCAGTGCAACCGAGAGAAAAAGTTTTTTATTATATTTAATTTTAAGAAATTTAAATAGCCAAGGGGCTGCTGCTTCTGCTGCTGCTAAGTCACTTCAGTCGTGTCCAACTCTGTGCGACCCCATAGACGGGAGCTCACCAGGCTCCCCCATCCCTGGGATTCTCCAGACAAGACTACTGGAGTGGGTTCTCATTTCCTTCTCCAGTGCATGAAAGTGAAAAGTCAAAGTGAAGTCTCTCAGTCATGTCCGATTCGTAGAGATCCCATGGACTGCAGCCTGCCAGGCTCCTCCATCCAGGGATTTTCCAGGCGAGAGTACTGAGTGGGGGGCCATTGCCTTCGTATCTGCCATATTGGACAGCACTGCTCTAGAGCAATGCCTACTACAAAGAATATACTTTTGAGGAGGCCACTATGTAACAATAATATGGTTACATGAAAATCAAGTTCAAAGTGGTTAAGTGACTTACTACAAATAACCACAAAGTGAGAAAAGAACAAGGATTTAAATTCAGGTAAACCCAAATAGGGCTTCCCAGATGGCACTGGTGGTAAAGAACCCACCTGACAATGCAGGAGACGTAAGAGACGCGGGTTTGATCCCTGGGCTGGGAAGATTCCCTGGAGGAAGCCATGGCAACCACTCTAGTATTCTTGCCTAGAGAATCCCATGGACAGAGGAGCCTGGCGGGCTAAGGTCCGTAAGATTGGAGAGTCAGATATGACGGAATGACTTTAACAGCCATGCTCACAAACCCAGATAACAAACCTGAATAACTGATTCCAAACTTCTCTCTGTTCATCGTTCTGCTTTGCCTCTGAGATGCTGCAGAGATGAATATTTGCTGGATTTTTGTTGGTGGTGGTAATGGTGGGCTTTGTTTTTTTTGCTTTGCTGCACAGCATGGAGGATCTTAGTTCCCCAGTCAGAGATCAAACCCATGCGTCTTCTGTCCTCTGCAGTGGAGGTACAGAGTCCTAACCACCAGGGAGTTCCATCTCAGTCGCTTTAAAATTTTGTGTTTTAATCTCTGTATTATGTTTGCTAATTTACATTCATATAATTTTACTTTTTCCATTTATTTTGCTTCCTAAGGAAATAGTATAGCTCCAAGTGCTTTGTAGATTCAGTTCAGTTCAGTCACACAGTCGTGTCCGACCCTTTGCAACACCATGAATCGCAGCACGCCAGGCCTCCCTGTCCATCACCAACTCCTGGAGTTCACTCAGACTCACATCCATGAGTCAGTGATGCCATCCAGCCATCTCATCCTCTGTCATCCCCTTCTCCTCCTGCCCCCAACCCCTCCCAGCATCAGAGTCTTTTCCAACCCTTCACATGAGGTGGCCAAAGTACTGGAGTTTCAGCTTTAGCATCATTCCTTCCAAAGAAATCCCAGGGCTGATCTCCTTCAGAATGGACTNTAATATGTTTAGGCATATAGAAAAACAGCTTATTTTTATTCTAGCTTTCCTTCTTTGCAAACATGCTAATGTCATGTCTATGGAATGTAATGACAAATATGAAAATTGCATCATTTATTCTATATTTTAAGCTAGCTGTGCCTCAGATGATACAATATGTTGAATACTTGTCAATCAGAACATAGTGCAAGCTTTTTTTTTTTAGAAACCTTAAATGTGTATCCTTCCTTTCAGCTCTTTTATTTGTTTTTGTTTTCCGCAGTACAAAAATTGTAGTACCATAGCTTTGAGGTCAACATTAAGAACACTAGTTCAGGTCTCTCTGAAAATTTTCAATAATGATAGCACAAAAGATTTGAAGGAGATAATACTTTCTGTTTAGATCCTCTGGGGAAGTAAGTAATAAATTATATTCACAGTATTCCTTATACCTTTAATTTGAAAGAGGAAAGGGGGAGAAGAAGCTTGTGGTTGTCAATAGAAGCAGAACACTATTACAAGCAATATCATCTTCATCGTGCAGTGCTGAATATGCTGAAATTTATGGCATGTGTTCATAGAGTGCATTTCAGAAAGAAACTAAAATTAGTGAACCAATTGTGCTCCATTCAAAGAAAAGTAAGATGAAAAATTCTATCTACAAATAACCAATGATTTCATATTCAAGTACTTTTCCTTTAAAAAAAAAAATGTCTAAATGTTAAGTCTTCCCAACTTCAAACCCACTTTCTTTGCTAACTAATATTTTTACTTCCAAAACTAGGGGGGAATTATTCTTATTTTTTTTCAGACAGTTATTTGGATCTTAGAGTAGGCAGAGGAAACCTTAAGTAAAAATATGAATCTGTCTTTTTATTTTCTGCATGTGTGCGCATACTAAGACACTGAAGCAAAATCAGAGAATAGAGCATTTCCCTTCTCAAAAGATGAAGGACATGATAAATTAGGTTAAAAAAAAAAAAAGGAAGAAGAAGTATTTTTTGATAAATCTCCTATATATATCAGATTCTAAATTCTGTGATTGTGTATGCTGATCTTTCAGTAAAATTAGATATATTTTTCCATAGGAAATTGGTTTCAAGAGGCTCATTTTATGCCAATGCATCAGATCCATAATCCTAAATATTGAGTGCTTCTGTTATCACCAAAAGACAATAGCTAAGATATTCAACAAAATTATAATCGAAAATATTTTTTCATTTTTGAGAATAAATGATTTAAATATTTACAAATTTAGTCTAGAGTTTTCTTTAAAATTGTTAGTGACTCACCAAGAAAGGAAAATATTCATCCGTTGTCTTTTTAAAAATAATGTCGTTGACTCTGATCGGCATATTTCCTTGCTGTCTATTTCTGTCTGCATGTGCTTCGGCTGTGCTGGTCTCTGCTGCTGTGTGGCGAGGGGCCGGAGCTGCCCTCTCGTTACGTGCACCAGCTTCTCATCGCTGCGGCTTCTCTGCTGTGGAGCTGGCGCTCCAGGCATTTGGGTTTCAGGACTGGCATCACGCAGGCTCAGTAGTCGGAGCTCAGGGACACTAGAACTCAGGCTCAGTAGCTGTGGCGCACAGGTTTAACTGCTCCACGGCACAGGGAATCTTCCCAGACCGGGAATCAACCTGTGTCATCCGCATCGGCAGGTGGATTCTTAACCACTCGACCACCAGGGAAGTCCTTCACCCTTTGCTTTTTCCACCAGTATAATTCAAATTTCTCAGAATAGATCTTAGGTCTCTTTTTTTGCGTGCTTTTTTTCCTCTTGTTTTTGCCTTCCCTTTTTGAAAAATATTGGAGAACTAATATGAACAAACAATTCAGAAATTAAAAAGCATCCCTCCATTTACATTTTATTTCAAGATGCTGTTGCTTTACTATCTACCTTGATTATAAACCATTTATGAAAAAATAGAAAGAGCTCAGTATATACAAATTAAACTTTTATCTAAATGTTTAGCACATCTCTATGAAAGTCACTCAGTTGTGTCTGACTCTTGGTGACCCCATGGACTATGCAGTCCATGGAATTCTCCAGGTCAGAATATTGGAGTGGATAGCTTTTCCCTTCTCCAGGGAATCTTCCCAACCCAGGGATCACACCCATATCTCCTGCATTGTAGGCAGATTCTTTACCAGCTGAGCCACAGGAGAAGCGCAAGAATACTAAAGTGGGTAGCCTATCTCTTCTCCAGCAGATCTTCCCAGGGTCTCCTGTATTGTAGGCAGATTCTTTATCAACTGAGCTAAGAGGGAAGCCCTCTGTCTTTATGCTATTAATGTGATTATGTTTCAGATTATGTGGAAAAAGCTGGGGAGACTGATAAATAAAATTCCGTCCCTATATTCAAGGAGCTCAGTGGACAGACAAAAAGATAATTCATAAATTTAATACATAAATTTGATCAAGTCTTCTATTATTAGCATATGTTAAAAAGCAACATACAAACATGCACCTTTTTCTGAGGAATAATGATTATGTAAATCAGATGATTGCATTTATTAGGAATTACTTTTGGAAGCATGCCTATAATGTCTTAGTCAAATAGGGATTTATTTTACCATGAGAAGGCTGGTGATGCAATTCCTTAATATCATCAGTGTTCTAGGATTCTTTTACATTTCTGCTATGTCATCTTTACCATATGACTTTCATCCCTGAGTCCTTCTTATAAAGATGCCATTCTACACCACTCCAAGTTCACACATGTGTTCCAGATTATAAGAAGAGAACCCCAAGAAGAGCAGGGGAGACTTTATTAAGAAAGCAAAATTCTCACAGAAAACCTTTGCTCCATTTCATTGGTTAGAAACATATTGTGTGGTCGTCCCTGATTGCAAGTTTATCTTGGAGATACAGCTTCTAAGCTAGAAGTACTGCTGCCCTAAACAAAATCAGGGCTCTCCTCATAAGAAGGAATAGGAATATGGGTATTGGTTAAACAGTTTAGAAGTGTCCACCATCAAAATCCATGGCATGAGTAGTTTAACATCCCAACTTTGACATTCCTGTATGTTTATAATTCCAATGCATTGGGTCGATCCAGTTAAGAAAGACCCTGCTCTGGGCCTAGGAACTTGAAGAACCTGCTCTGGTTCCCCAGTGCCAAGAGAGGGAGTTTACTGGGACCAGGAGAGGTACCTCATCGAAGCTGTGTTCCCACCCCTGCCAGATCATGCGTTGACGCTTAGGCCAAGGAATCTCCTGCCCGAATGATTTCTTGGCCACTCTTCCATGGCCTCAGTGGTTGTACTTGGGTCAGTGCTCCTGAGGTCTGAATTCACCATCAATGTAAATGCCCCTACGACTAAGAGTGGCCAAGAAACAACAAAGGGTGTGGACAAAGCTTGGATAGGTAGACTGGTTGTTAACAAGTATGTATGCAAAAATCCTTGCAGGGCAGGAGGGCCAAAGTTGAGAGAAAAGGGGTGGAGGACAGGCTATAGGATAAGACTAAATTGACCCACTACTTTGAAACATGAACATTGAGTAGTCTCAGGTCAATTCAGTTCAGTTGCTCAGTCATGTCCAACTCTGTGACCCCATGAATCACAGCACGCCAGGCCTCCCTGTCCATCACCAACTCCCGGAGTTCACTCAAACTCATGTCCATCGAATCAGTGAGGCCATCCAGCCATCTCATCCTCTGTCGTCCCCTTCTCCTCCTGCCCCCAGTCTCTCCCAGGATCAGAGTCTTTTCCAATGAGTCAGCTCTTTGCATGAAGTGGCCAAAGTATTGGAGTTTCAGCTTTAGCATCAGTCCTTCCAAAGAACATCCAGCACTGATCTCCTTTAGAATGGACTGGTTGGATGTCCTTGTGGTCCAAGGGACTCTCAAGAGTCTTCTCCAACACCACAGTTCAAAAGCATCAATAGAGGAGTCTAAGAATTCTAAATTTAACCCTGGTTTTCCAGGCATTGTGAAAATGTATTTATCAAAGTTATAGGATAAGAAATTTTATTAAAATGTTAAGCAACTGATTTGGAAATTACATTTAGATGTATGATGTGTGGGTCTCCATTTGTACTCTTATCTTCAGCCACACACATGTTGGGATGGGACAGACAGGGCCAAAATTTCATGGGTTTTGAGAGAATGAGCTCTTATCTCTAAACTGGCATTAGTTTAGCATACCTCCACACTTTGAGAGGGTAGATGTTGATATAATTGACTGCAGTCCAGACATATCCTAAAAATGTTTAGTCAAATAATAAAACCAATAGCCCCACCTCACTTGATTGATATTTTGTTAAATCTTGCTAAATGTGCATATTGACTGGATATTATCAATTCTCAGTACCCAATACCTCATGAGAAGGAGCATGGCTCCCTTAAGTTAGTTAATTCAGCCTCGCGCACAGAATGGTTCAATGTGATTCATTCAATTAAAACAAAAACTAATAATCCAAGGTATGGTTAGGATTCTTATATAAGTTTATTATAATGTTTATAATATTAATTCTTCTTATCATCATAGAAAGTTCCATCTTGAACACCTAAATTTCATTTAATCAGCATATTTCATGTCCTCCACTGTATGCCAGGAACGATTCTAGGTCCTTAAGATATAGTTGTGAAAAGGACACAGTGTATCAAGAACAGTTGGTGTCTTATATTTATATAGTCATCTCTCAGTTAAAATTTCTGAAATTTAGAGCTTGACCATGATATAGATAAGAAAGAGCCTATTTCTCATTATTTTAAATAGGAAACATTACAATTCATTTTACTGTGGCCCAAATCCCCAAACCAGCCCTTTTTATATTCACTAAAAAATAGTAAAACACCTATAAAGACATAAAAATTACCAAATTAGAATGCAAGATACTGAAAACACCGCTTCATTATTAAGCAATTAATATGGTTGTTAATAAACAATTCTGTTATAAGCAATAACATAATCCTGTTTAGAAGCATCAAGAATGTGGGAAACTCACAGAATACACCCCCTTGGCTGACATGATGTACAATGGGAAAGTCAATGGATGATTCTACTTCCACTCAGTACCAAGCCAGTTTTTTTAGCACAAAGAAGAAAACTAAATAAAATACATGAAACAACAATTTTCAGAAACATTAGATAACAGGCAATGCAGGGCTGTAATCCCTGAAAGAAAGGAAACAAATAAGGTGAGACTATGGGCTTCCTACGTGGGCTAGTGGTAAAGAGACTGCCTGCCAGTGCCAGAGACACAGAGACGCGGGTTCAGTCCCTGGGTCAGGAAGATCCCCTGGAGGAGGGCATGGAAACCCACTCCAGTATTCTTGCCTGAAGAGTCTCATGGACAGAGGAGCCTGGCGGCTATGGTCCGTGGGGTCGCAAAGAGTTGGACACAGCTGAGCACATGTATACTCACACACACACACATACAGAGAGTGTGGAGGCACTCTCTGAGCCATTGTGCATAAAAATGAGAAGCCCAAACATCTCACCAAGTGCAGAAGTTTCACTGAGATGAGGGCTCAGACATCTGAGTCTCTGGAAGCTAAGACAGCTAAAACTTAAGGGACAGAGAAACGAAGAGGAAGGAATTTCACAAGGAAAAAGTTCCAGAGATCTGCACAAGGTTCCATTCGAATCTTTAGCTAAATATCCACCTTCCACCTAGACATGGTAAGACTCTAGGAAGCCAGGCATCGGCAGTAAACAATTGTTGGAGAAACAGCAGCCAGCGGAAAACCATAAGCTGGGTGAAAGTGAGGTCGCTCAGTCTTGCCCAACTCTTTGCGACCCCATGGACCGTAGCCACCAGGCTCCTCTGTCCATGAGACTCTCCAGGCAAGAATACTGGAGTGGGTTGCCGTGCCCTCCTCTAGGGGATCTTCCCAACCCATGGATTGAACCCGGGTCTCCCACATTGCAGGCAGATGCTTTTCCATCTGAGCCACCAGGGAAGTCAGCTGGCCAGTTCTCTGCTAGTCCACAAGAATGAAAGATGCTCGTGTTCTGGATAGCCAGAGTGGAACCATCACGTTGGACACCTAGGGCCGTCAGTACTATTTCTATGTACTATTAATGAGCAATTTAAAATAACTGCTACCATTTAGATTAAGTCCTGTCATCAGGCACATCTCTTTCACCAGGAATTGAAATTCTTCTGAAAATGTACGAGATTTCTCTTAGCATTTCAGAATTGAGAATCACGTACATTCTTAGACCAGGAGCTGCACTCACCTTGAGATCAAAGGATCTTTTACAAAGACATCTTCTTTCTTAAATATATAATGTAGTCACATTACAAATAATTTGTAAATTAGACAAATAATCCCAAAGTATAGCAAAACTTGGGTCATATTTGCTAGGAAAAAAAGGAGATGAAAGGATTTTTATCAGTTTCTGTCAATGTCACCATTTTGGATGTTACACTGGTATAGACATATGTTTTAATTTACTTATTTAATTCATTAATTTGTTAAATTTATTAATTTATTTAATCACTATTTCAAAAACTTTTAACACACAGCTTGTTTCCCTACACAATAGTTACACTCTGATAAGTGTTTTCCAATAGAACGTTCTGTGATGTTGGAAATGTTTCCTCTGTCTTTATTGTCCAATATGGTAGCCACTGATTACATTGTGAGTCCTTGAAATGTGACCAGTGCAACCGAGAGAAAAAGTTTTTTATTATATTTAATTTTAAGAAATTTAAATAGCCAAGGGGCTGCTGCTTCTGCTGCTGCTAAGTCACTTCAGTCGTGTCCAACTCTGTGCGACCCCATAGACGGGAGCTCACCAGGCTCCCCCATCCCTGGGATTCTCCAGACAAGACTACTGGAGTGGGTTCTCATTTCCTTCTCCAGTGCATGAAAGTGAAAAGTCAAAGTGAAGTCTCTCAGTCATGTCCGATTCGTAGAGATCCCATGGACTGCAGACTGCCAGGCTCCTCCATCCAGGGATTTTCCAGGCGAGAGTACTGAGTGGGGGGCCATTGCCTTCGTATCTGCCATATTGGACAGCACTGCTCTAGAGCAATGCCTACTACAAAGAATATACTTTTGAGGAGGCCACTATGTAACAATAATATGGTTACATGAAAATCAAGTTCAAAGTGGTTAAGTGACTTACTACAAATAACCACAAAGTGAGAAAAGAACAAGGATTTAAATTCAGGTAAACCCAAATAGGGCTTCCCAGATGGCACTGGTGGTAAAGAACCCACCTGACAATGCAGGAGACGTAAGAGACGCGGGTTTGATCCCTGGGCTGGGAAGATTCCCTGGAGGAAGCCATGGCAACCACTCTAGTATTCTTGCCTAGAGAATCCCATGGACAGAGGAGCCTGGCGGGCTAAGGTCCGTAAGATTGGAGAGTCAGATATGACGGAATGACTTTAACAGCCATGCTCACAAACCCAGATAACAAACCTGAATAACTGATTCCAAACTTCTCTCTGTTCATCGTTCTGCTTTGCCTCTGAGATGCTGCAGAGATGAATATTTGCTGGATTTTTGTTGGTGGTGGTAATGGTGGGCTTTGTTTTTTTTGCTTTGCTGCACAGCATGGAGGATCTTAGTTCCCCAGTCAGAGATCAAACCCATGCGTCTTCTGTCCTCTGCAGTGGAGGTACAGAGTCCTAACCACCAGGGAGTTCCATCTCAGTCGCTTTAAAATTTTGTGTTTTAATCTCTGTATTATGTTTGCTAATTTACATTCATATAATTTTACTTTTTCCATTTATTTTGCTTCCTAAGGAAATAGTATAGCTCCAAGTGCTTTGTAGATTCAGTTCAGTTCAGTCACACAGTCGTGTCCGACCCTTTGCAACACCATGAATCGCAGCACGCCAGGCCTCCCTGTCCATCACCAACTCCTGGAGTTCACTCAGACTCACATCCATGAGTCAGTGATGCCATCCAGCCATCTCATCCTCTGTCATCCCCTTCTCCTCCTGCCCCCAACCCCTCCCAGCATCAGAGTCTTTTCCAACCCTTCACATGAGGTGGCCAAAGTACTGGAGTTTCAGCTTTAGCATCATTCCTTCCAAAGAAATCCCAGGGCTGATCTCCTTCAGAATGGACTGGTTGGATCTCCTTGCAGTCCAAGATAATTCTTTTCAAATTTATATAAGTAGTTCAGTTCAGTTCAGTCTCTCAGTCATGTCTGACTCTTTGCAACTCCAAGAACTGCAGCACGTCAGGCCTCCCTGTCCATCAACAGCTCCCAGAGTTTACTCAAACTCATGTCCATTGAATCGGTGATCCCATCCAACCATCTCATCCTCTGTTGTCCCCTTCTCTTTCTGCCTTCAATCTTTCCCAGCATCAGGGTCTTTTCAAATGAGTCCGTTCTTCACATCAGGTGGCCAAGCTATTGGAGTTTCATCTTCAACATCAGTTCTTCGAATGAACACTCAGGACTGATCTCCTTTAGGATGGACTGGTTGGATCTCCTTGCAGTCCAAGGGACTCTCAGGAGTCTTCTCCAACATCACAACTCAAAAGCATCAATTCTTTAGGTGTGCAGCTTTCTTCACAGTCCAACTCTCACATCCATACATGACCACTGGAAAAACCATAGGCTTGACTAAACGGACCTTTGTTGGCAAAGTAATGTCTCTGCTTTTTAATATGCTGTCCAGGTTGGTCATAGCCTTCCTTCCAAAGAGTAGTAGATATTACCATTTTATTGTTGGAGAAAGTGAAACAGAAGAAAACCTAGACAGTGAATTCTGTATCCACTTTAACTGAAGACATTTTAAAGCTATGTATACAAGCCTAGAAATGGAAATAATTTTGATCACTTATATTAAGTGGGTTATCTTAGAGGACAAGAGTAAGTATTCATTTATGTGCACACAAATAATATTTTAATCCTTAATAATTTTAATTCTCTATGCACAAAGTTTCAAAGCCACTTTACAGAAGTCTAAGCTTCATTTGTAGTTTGTCTGAGTAGCATAAAACTTAATCATCATCCAAGAGCTGGTAGAAATGCTCATAAGTTTAGCTTTAAGAATTTTATTTTTCAGCTTGTACTGATGTGTACTAAACCTGACCACTAGTGACAGGTTATTAGATTTACTGACAGTCCGAGGGCTCCAATTCACCCAGACAAGACTCTATTACATATATCCATTAGTGATGGTTATTTATGTCTTAAAGGTAATAAAGAAGTTTATTATACCACAGGAAGAGACAAATAAGTCAAGTTTGGTGTGTCTTCAAGTTTGTAAGATTGGTTTTCAGAATATTATCTGGAAAAAAAAACATTTTGTTACATTTTAAAATAATAATTTTGATTTTTCCAATTTACATATTAGGTAAATATTTCATACACTATGATGATTATCTATAATTTTCAATGAGAAATATTGCAAACATTTTTAAATATTTATTTAAAGGATTTTAAGTGGTGCCTACATTCCAGTTTTAATTATGTGATAGTTATTGGCATAGGAAAAAATAATGAATGAAAAAATGGCAAATTGCTACAAATGGTGATGTCCAAGGGATAAAATTCTGTGTATTTTGTCAAAGTGTTAGTAATATAATTATGATATTTTTGTAAAGGAAAAAATAGCTTCAAGAATATAANTGATAGTTATTGGCATAGGAAAAAATAATGAATGAAAAAATGGCAAATTGCTACAAATGGTGATGTCCAAGGGATAAAATTCTGTGTATTTTGTCAAAGTGTTAGTAATATAATTATGTTATTTTTGTAAAGGAAAAAATAGCTTCAAGAATATAACTCAAGGGAGATATATTCTTTTCCTGACTACACAAATTGATTAACCCAGCTTTGAAGTATTTAGAAAACAGTTAAATTCAAATGAATTTTCCTTTTTTAAAACGGCCTTGCATGGCGAAGTGAAGTGAAAACCATGAGCTAATTATCTGGTAAATTCAATTAGTGTAGCCACCTAATCTAAATTATTCAGGCTCATTGTAGCTCCAAGAAAGCAAGGACACCCTGCCCAGGACCCAGCCATGTACAACAGACCATTAGTAAATCCTGCCAATGGTAAAAAAACAAAACTGATCATTTCCTTTCTATTCTAACCACTTTTTCTACTTGTGGGAGTATGAAACATCAGATAATTTCAGCAATGGCNACCCAGCCATGTACAACAGACCATTAGTAAATCCTGCCAATGGTAAAAAAACAAAACTGATCATTTCCTTTCTATTCTAACCACTTTTTCTACTTGTGGGAGTATGAAACATCGGATAATTTCAGCAATGGCTTTATTTAAATTTTAAAAAAGTCATTCTTATATCTACTGACTTTTAATACATGCAACTTGTTCAGTTGTCCAGTTGTGTCCAAGTCTCTGCGAGCCCATGGGCTGCAGCACACCAGGCCTCCCTGTCCCTCACCATCTCCCTGAGTTTGCCCAAGTTTGTGTCCATTGCATCAGTGATGCCATCCAGCCATCTCATCCTCTGATGTCCTTTTCTCCTTCTGCCTTCAATCCTTCCCAGCATCAGGGAATTTTCCAATTAGTCAGCTGTTCTCATTAGATGACCAAAATACTGGAGTTTCAGCTCCAGCATCAGTCCTTCCAATGAGTATTCAGGGTTGATTTCCCTTAAGATTGACTGATTTGATCTCTTTGCTGTCCAAGGGACTTTCAGAAGACTTCTCCAGCACCACAGTTCAAAGACATCTATTCTTCAGAGATCTGCCTTCTTTACAGTCCAGCTCTCACAACCGTACATGCACTGGGAAGACCAGAGCCTTGACTATGTGGACCTTTGTTGCCAGAGTAATGTCTCTGCTTTTCAACACACTGTCTAGGTTTGTCACAGTTTTCCTGCCAAGAAGCAAACATCTTCTGATTTCATGGCTGCAGTCACCATCCGCAGTGACTTTAGAGCCCAAGAAGATGAGATATGTCTTTACTTCCACCTCCTCCCCCTCTATTTGCCAAGAAGTAATGGGGCCAGATGCCGTGATCTTAGTTTGTATGTTTTTTTAAAATATTTAGTTTTAAGCCCGCTCTTTCACTCTCTTCCGTCACCCTCATCAAGAGGCTCTTTAGTTTCTCTTTGCTTTCTGCCATTAGAGTGTCACCATCTACATATTGAAGGTTGTTGGTGTTCCTCCTGCCTATCTTGATTCCAGCTTGTCTCATCCAGCTTGGCATTTCTTATGATGTGTTCAGTGTATAGGTTAAATAAACAGGGTGACAGCAGGCAGCCCGGTGGTACTCCTTTCTACATGTTACAGGTAAGTTACCATATGTAACTTACCCACAACTAAATGTTCTCAAAATCATCTGCACGTGCCACAGGTGACTGGGACCTTAGGTCAAGGGAAATTGGAGAAGATACTTTTCCTCCTGTTTGAGATTTGAACTGTTGAAGTAAGAAAATGAATAGCCCAACATCTGTTTTCAGTTTGCCTATTTAGAGACTAACTTGCGATCAATCCCATACTCTCCTCATGGAACAATCTGGGATTTAAAAGAGAAGAGATGTTATCTACCACTTCTGCAAAGGTATCTAAACTGCTCATCTTGACTTCCTCCCTGGAAGAAAACAGTGTCAAAATGCCATTTTGGGAAATATAATTCTGTATTCCTTAGAAGTACATTGGAAACCCTGGATAGTCGAAGATAATCTCCCTGTCTCTAGATTCTTAATGTAATTATGTCTTCAACATACCTTTTGCCAGATAAGGTAATATTTACAGATTCCAGGGCTCAGAACCTGGGTATCTCTGGCGGGGGTGGGGGGAAGGGGGCTATTATGTAGCTTATTACAGAAATGTTAATGGTTCTGATGGCAAAGATAATGAAGATGGCAATGATGTTACTGTAGACAACAGCAGAAATGGTAACAAATTTCATGCTATTAATATGAGCCGTGATAGTGGAGGTGATGTTGATGCTGGCAAAGGCAATGGTGAGGTTAATGTGAGCATCATGGCAGGACTGGGGACTTTAATGAAAGTGAGTTAGTCTCGATGGTGGGTTGGACACCACAGGGCAAACAACACCTTTGTGTCTAACACCAAAAGACAGAACACAGTGCCCTAAATGGACGAACCAAGCTATTGGCTTGTCTTTCAGCAAGTAATGTCAGCTAGCTGAGCAACTTAGAGCAGCAGCTGAGATAGTGAGAGATAAAAGTCTCACAGTTGCAGGGGAATAGGATTTGCATAAAGATTTCCTCGTGAAAGGGAATTTGCCAACAGGACTGCCAGTGTTCCATTTTCTGAAAGCGCTTGTGCATTCTCCTGAAGTCTCCAAACGCTTCCCCTCTGATGTAAGACCTCAGGCATCCAGGAGCCAGGCCACAGATTTTGACAATAAGCTACTCCAGTTTCCTGGAAAGAGGACAATTGGTGCGCCAGGCCAACGGTAGGGCTGATCATTGTTCTGAAATCCAATCTGTCTTGGTGCACTGATGTATTGAAAATGGCCCCCAGCTCTACCACCCGATGCACTAAGCTTTCCCAGAGAGAAGTTTCATCAGTCCCCTCAAAACCTTTCTGCTCCCTTCTTTCGGCATGCTCAGCACCCTGTCCTGAGAAGTCTGAGTTTATTAGACGTCTATTATAACTGACATATTGTTGCAGTGGGGGTGAAGAGATGCCTTAGACAGATGATCTTAATTGGCTTTCTTCCAAAAGAATTTTTTTTTAAGAGGAGACAGCTGAAATTCATCCCCATTTACAATTAGTAAAACTTTCTTTCATTATTGAAATGCTTGCTGAAACAGCAGCCACATCAGGGTGACAAATCCCGTTATCATGCTTTTGGCAATTGTCTCCCCAAAAGACGCCTATTGAGAGCATTGTCTGGGTTTGTGTATGAGACTGACAATCAAGCTCCAGGCAGAGGGTGGGGGCAGCTACACAGCCTGCTGCAAAGTGCCTTTGTGTGTGTGTGTGTGTGTGTGTGTGTGTGCACGCGCACATGCACTTGTGGTTGTTCAGCAGAGAGATCTAAGGTTCTGGATCTGGAAAAGTCCGAGCATGCACTATGTGCACTAACAAGATCAGTCATCGGGCATTAGTGAGATTCTCAAGCTTCGCCCCTAAAGGGCGAAACTAAAGTTTTCCATTTTCTTGTATTTTTCTCTGTGAGCAATGGCAGGTGCTATTTGTTTGTCAGGCTGTTACGGGACAAAATGAGGGTGGGAGTGGGGAGGGATCACTTTTTTAAGTGAGCAGTTACCAGCTGCTTACATGGTTGACAATAGAATCATGATGAAAGGCACCAACAATAGCCCATAAAGCTCACCCCGTTAGAGTTTCGTGGAATGAACTGTTTCTGAAGGGCCTGAGCAGGCACCCTTTTCTGCCCGGTGATGGGAACTGGACAGGCCCTGATGGCCCGGCACTGGTAGATGGTTGAGTTTGTCAAACTTAGAGGTATTTCTCTCTGTGAAAATGGAGAAGAAATAGGGAAGACCTTCACATGTTTAGTGGAAGGAGAGAAGGGAAAGGAAAGTGGGGAGGGAGAAAGTGTTAATGGAGCAAGGCAGAGAACTGTTCTCTCAGTTCCCGTGACCCCAAGCCTCATTTTCTTCCACCAAATGAGCTACCTCAGCCGCGCTGTTTAAATAGCTCTGTTGACTTATCGTCTGACACGCACCAGGCTGTTTTCTCCCATACTCCTCTTGAGTGCTGATGGTTCCTTTCTCTTTGGCCAACTCACCAGAAGCCTGTTGGTTAACCCAATCTGTTCTTTCTCCAGAGAGCCCCTTCTAGTTTTAAAACCACACTTCAAACCCAGCGAAGCCTGCTGTCCATGATGATGAGCCTTGTGCTAATAGAGACAGAGCTGCGTGCTCATCGTCATGGTTTTGCTGAGGCATGTCGTGGCAGATGGGCTTCTCTTGTGGCTCAGTGCTAAAGAATCCACCCCCCAGGGCAGGAGACACAGGTTCTATCCCTGAGTCAGGAAGATTCCCCTGGAGCACAAAATGGCAACCCAGTCCAGTACTCTTGCCTGGGAAATCCCATGGACAGAGGAGCCTGGAGGCTACAGTCCATGGGGCTGCAGAAGATTCAGACACAACAAGCATAACAAAATCAGGGCAGAAGTGCAGTTGGAGGCTGAGAGGCAAAGCAATAAATAATGCTGCTTGAGAGAGACCTCTTGAACTGACATCAGAAAATCTCCTGCCCTTGGGATCCTAGGGTGACTGGAATGAAAGTTGAACTCTGTATGGCATTATCATTGGTGAATTTTCACAATTTTCGTACTTGAATGAGATCAAGAAAGTCAGAATCTTTCTCAGTGTAAGCACTACAAGGGTACAAATGAATTTGCATCATAATCACCTCCCTAGGTACTAGCGCATAGTAGGCTCTCAAAACATTTTTATCAAATGAAGGTATTACTGAATTTAACTCAGCTTTACCAGGCACTGTGTGCCAGCGACAACTTTCACGCTTATAATAAATATCAGACACTCAGCATCATAGTCAAAACATCACATAAAATAGTACTTTTGCTTTCAAAATAACCTAGAGTTGACGACCGGAGATGAACTAAAAGGTGTTGTAAAAACTAAGATTGCAGCATATGGTCTTATCACATCATGGTAAATAGATGGGGAAACAATGGAAATGGTGACAGACTTGATTTNTTTTCCAAATTTGCTTGCATGTTGAGTGCAGCACTTTCACAGCATCATCTTTCAGGATCAATATAAAGGAGAACATAATTACAGAAACATAGGTAAGCTGTAGAGCCATTTTCTAGAACTGCTGTGGACTAAGGAACTTCACAAGTCCCTTCGATATTTAGATGCTATGATTCTACAGATATCATTACTGTATTAAATACAGGATCAAAGACAAAGAACTCAAGGCAGACTCACAACAAATCAAAGAATGAATCACAGTAAGAACATATTTTCTTCCTTGCCCTGGGGAACTATGAATTCATTGCTTAAATTATATAAAATTCATTATAAAAGACATTCCATTCACAACCCAAAGAATTTCTTCTTGACTGACATTTTAGCAAGCAGTGAACAGTCTTCTGAATGTTTCTGCTTTCCACCTTGTAATAAACATCTTCATTTATTCACCTCAGCACCTTCTGTTGTTTCCATCTGAGTAAAATCCATTTCAGGGCTAAAGCTGGCAACCAGCACTTGACCAGTGGCTTGTGACAGCTGACATCTGCTAACTGGCTGGAATAATCCCTGATGTTGCTAGGGAGTTTTCTCATAATTTGGCATGGACATTGTCACTCTGAGCCTATGAAGAGAAGTGCTTATGGCCATACCACTTTAACTGCCCTTTGAAGGAGCGCTGTTGACCCATTCACCTATTCTCTAAATAGGTGCAAGCTATCTTTGACCTTTCAACTAGACAGCAACTAGGGCATAAGCCACAGTATCTTAGAGAGCTTCTGACTTTGGGACATGTCAGTTTTATATATCTGGCTTGAAATAAATGAGCGAATAGGTGAGGATTTAGGGTTGCTGAAAACCAACCACAGTAAACAGAAAGAAAAAAGAATGAGGTGGAGAAGGACGAGGAGTAGGAGTGAGGAGAAAGAGAAGAACACTTATTAAAAGACTGTTGTGTGCCAAGAGCCAAGAGGATCCTTTTATTCATAGCATCTAATCGAGGAGCATACTTATTGTCTCATGATTTCAGATGGGGAAACTGAAGCTTAGAGGCTCCCCTGCCTGAGTATACATAGTTACTGAGACCTGCCTCTGCCACACTGGATTCAGGCTGAGAAAGTCAGCAGGAAAAGGTTAGATTTGGGTTAACGGTTTATAGAAGTTGAGAAAAATACTACAAGGCCTTGCATTCTTGATGTTTGAAACTTATGCGACTGTTTTTTAAGTTAACAAATAAAACCCTTATAGCAGCAAAATAAGAGAAAGTATTGCCCCAAATTCCTGCTATATGGAATAGAAGAGTTTTTATGTATGTCAAGATAAATTAGTTAACCAGTTCTACAATTATAACTCTTCTGGAATGTCTTTTAGTGTTTAAGAAAAAAAAAATAGATACTGTCATTACCAAGAGATGTATTACAGTACTTTGGTATTACTGTATAAACTGCATAAACAGCACAAAACACTAGCAAATGTTACAAATACCTAAAATTTTAAGGATATTTCATTTTGAAGTTATTGATCTGCAGTATCATTCTGTTCAGATAGAATGAGTGTATCTAACCATATCAGAGCTGCCTGCTAAAGAATAGAAGCAAGTTAATGTCAGGAGCTGGGTGACTTCTATCTCCATTATCATTTTGACCTTTGATTATAAACATAGCCACTGTGATCTTAGAACTTTACAATCATGTAGCTCTTGACAGTCACATAGCACTTGACAGGCACAAAGTTCTTTTTCATATAATCTCATTAAATTCTAATAACCCCCCTAAATTGCTTTTGTTTCTTTGAGAATCTCCAAAAATTAATGGACATGCCCCAAGTCACATCTATGATAGGTATCAGAGCAAGGATTCCAACCTAAGTTCTCTGCTTCCACTAACTTATTATGCTTATAACCATGTTTGTGATAGTTCACAACATATTTATTCTCTGATGATAAAACCACTTACATAAGCATTTTTACATGATTTCAGTAAAGTTAAACTTAATCACACGTTAAAGGTGATGGCAGATCATTTCAATTCAAAGTGGACTGTATTAGCTATTTTACGACTTGACATTTTAGAGTTTATCAAAAACACTCAGGCATAAAGGCAAATACTAACTTCTCCCTGAACTTGCCTGGTGAATGTCTAGGTTAGGGAAGGAATGTTACAGTGCAGAACATTATGTATCTGTAATCTGATAAGCAGCTTGATAACCAGAAGTGGAATCCAAAAAGTTCATCTTGAATTGCACTCTAGGCTGTGATGTGTCTCTCCACATATCCGTGTATGTGCACGCAAATACAAAGTATGTAGATACATGTATATTTATATCCATACACATATGTATTTATATATATATAGTAATATGTAAATATAGATGCCACTTCCTAAATACCAAAACATGCAGTCTGCATGAGTCTGTTACTACGAAGAGTGTGAGGATTGTGACAGACCGCCTGGTGAAATGTTACCCATGTTATTCACAAGACAAAAATTAGCATCACTCCCTCACTGAGCTTATTAAAAAAATAAGAGAATGAAACGAACTAAAACTTCCCATTGAAAATCAAGCAACATATAGCTTGGTTTCCTTCTGAAAGATTCTTTTTGTTCTGACACAACACAGAAACCATTTAAATCACTCAAATTGCTCTTTGTGGGTTGTGTCTGGAGACACACTTGGGTGTAGGTGTCTCTGCCACAGGAAAGTGGAAAAGTTCGCTTGGCACCCACATTTTCAGCTGGGCCCTCTCTCTCTTTCTTTGTGTCTGACCTTCACTGACATTCAAACAGAAAGCCCATCCCTGGCCTCCTGTTGTAAGAACTAGGGCAGGGTTCCAAGAAGAACAGGGTTGGAAGAACCCTGTTGTGTTCCACCTTCATCCTTCAGGGCCTTTAAAATATTTCTGGGCTTTCTCTTTGAGCATTTTCTTCTAACTGCCCACCTCCAACTCTGGAGAATTTAGAGAACTGGTTACTGGAGTGCTTTGTTTACACAGAGAGCTTTTATGGGGTTGCACAGAGTCGGACATGACTGAAGCGACTTAGCAGCAGCAGCAGCAGCAGTGGTAATATACGGAGAAGGCAATGGCACCCCACTCCAGTACTCTTGCCTGGAAAATCCCATGGATGGAGGAGCCTGGTAAGCTGCAGTCCATGAGGTCGCTAAGAGTTGGACATGACTAAGCGACTTCACTTTCACTTTTCACTTTCTTGCATTGGAGAAGGAAATGGCAACCCACTCCAGTGTTCTTGCCTGAAGAATCCCAGGGATGGAGGAACCTGGTGGGTTGCCATCTATGGAGTCGCACAGTTGGAACAACTGAAGTGACTTAGCAGCAGCAGCAGTGGTAACATATCTCTGAAGCATGTCAATCAATTACTGACAGAAGAAGAGGAAAGCTCTTGCCTGAGTTGGGACAGCGTCAGAAGTATACTTTATACTGTCTATCTTCCTTGCAGGATCAGACTGAGACTAGGACTTTGCCTGGAATCACACCATTATTCAACTTCCTCCCCTTTCCTTTCAGTCCTGGAGCACATTCTTAGTAAGTTACTTGCATGGGGTCTGCTGTTGGGGAACCCAATCACAGAGGACACCTTGGACCTTCCTTTCCTGTTTCCCTCTTCTCCTCCTTCTCCTTCTCTGCTTTTTCTTCTTCTCCTCTTTTATCTTGTAGTTTCTCACCTGAATTCTTTTGGAAGATAAATTTATGGCATATAAAGCAATAAATTAGTGAGAGCTAAGATTTATGGAACACTCACTATCAAATATTGTTCTAAGTGACTTGTATGTATTAATCCTCAAACCAACCCTCTTTTAGTCCTACTGTTTGCAACCCCATGGACTGTAGCCTACCAGCTCCTCTGTCCATGGGATTTTCCAGGCAATAGTACTGGAGTGGATTGCCATTTCCTTCTCCAGTTACCTTCCTGACCCAGGGCTTGAACCCTGGTCTCCCACATTGTAGACAGATGCTTAACCCTCTGAGCCACTGGGGAAGTCCAAAAGATTGAAGGTAGTTCTGAAGATGCATCTTGGCATAAGTCCTCTTGAAGGGTGCCATTGAAGAAGATCACTAACCAACCCTAGATATGGGTATTATCATTATTATTATCTTTACTTTACAGGAAAGGAAATGGAGGCTTTCCTGTAAATTGAGGCAGAAAGATTAAGTAATTTGTTTCAGGTCATACAGTTGGGATTTGAAGGCAGGGATTCTGGCTTCAGAGTCCATGCTTTTTCCAGTTCATCACACTTCAGAAACAAGCCTGGCTTTCTAAGTCCCAGATCTGATTCCTTCCCTAATGATAAGAATTTAGAAAAGTTTCTGAATTTTCTGTGCCTCAATTTCTCTTCTTACATCTTTTCTGTAAAATGGGACTTCCTTGGAGTTTGTATTCACAAACTAACAAGAGAGCTTTTTAAGTAATTTATTATTCTACTATACTCTTGCTTGGAAAACACTTAGGCATAACTTTTGTCAAATATCAAATTACTCCTCTACTAAAATNTTTCTGTAAAATGGGACTTCCTTGGAGTTTGTATTCACAAACTAACAAGAGAGCTTTGTAAGTAATTTATTATTCTATTATACTCTTGTTTGGAAAACACTTAGGCATAACTTTTGTCAAATATCAAATTATTCCTCTACTAAAATCTTCTTTCTGATGAGTTGGAAATTGTGCATTAATACTTTTTATATTGTTGCCAAATAGTAAACAGGATTCAGTTTCCAAATTGTTCAAAGATATTCCCAACAATGTTGAAATAATGAGCACATTGCCATCATGCCTACTGCCTGTTAGCTAGTTACATGGAAATGGAGGTGTAGCTGACATCATTTGTAAAGATTAATTCAGTAGAGATATTTCTTTCTTGTAAGTTTGAGAGAAATTCCACACCAACTCACTATGACTAAGAATTTTGGATACATCATGAAAAGGTGGTGCTTTACTATTTCTGTATAAATGAAGACCAGGGCAAACAATTTCATTCATGTCTTGTGAATCTATGTTAATGAAATCTGGAATCAAATTAATCTGATTTAGTCAACATGAAATAAACATGAAGGCTGTAGCAGATTCAGGAATAGCATTTCAGAGGCAGGTGATTCCCATGGAAAGCTGTCTGGTGAAAGCCTGTCCTCAGACACCGTGGTGCCTGGGCATTGGTACCTGATCAGTCACACAATGGCGGGGTTGGCAGGAGGGGGGGGGCGGGTCCTGCCTGGTGCGTGACTCTGTGCAAGTTTCATAACTTTTCTTCCTTAGGTCCCTGTATAATGTAAAGCAATTTAGACAGGAAGCTCCCTGATCTTAATCACGTCCATGAATATTTGGTTTTGTTAAAGCTTATGGGTTTGCTTTTGTTTGGATTTTGACTGGCAAGAAGCACCAGGATTCCCATTTTCATTTATTAAATGAATATTGGTTTGTGCTTTGGTAGATTNGATCTTAATCACGTCCATGAATATTTGGTTTTGTTAAAGCTTATGGGTTTGCTTTTGTTTGGATTTTGACTGGCAAGAAGCACCAGGATTCCCATTTTCATTTATTAAATGAATATTGGTTTGTGCTTTGGTAGATTCTGACACTACCTTCCTAGTATATACCCAGACAGTCCTTGTGATCCACTGGTCTACTCATCAGCTGACATGTTCTGCTGATATATTAAATAAAGAGGAAGTAACAATAACTCTTGGATTTTTGGCCGAGAACAACGCACCTGGTGTGCATCAGCTGTTGCCACAGGCCACAAAGAAAGTGAAAGTGAAGTCGCTCAGTCGTGTCCGACTCTTTGCGACCCCATGGGCTGCAGCCTACCAGGCTCCTCTGTCCGTGGGATTTTCCAGGCAATAGTCCTGGAGTGGATTGCCATTTCCTTCTCCAGGGGATCTTCCCGACCCAGAGATCGAACCCGGCTCTCCCGCATTGTAGACAGACGCTTTACCGTCTGAGCCACCAGGCCACAAAGGTCTTACAATTTCCAACNAGTCTGCCTCTTCTGTTGGGACACACTGGACATACCAGACCCTGCCAGCTTCTCCAGCTAGTTCCTGCCCAAGCAGATGGGGAAGTCTGCTTTGTACTGGAAACTAAGCTATAAGGTTCAAGTGATTCCTATGTACCTGATTAACTTTACCTTTTATTTGTCTGGAGTCTCCTCTATTAGATCTGTCTTACTTCCATTTCAGTCTGAAAGGAAATCAACCCTGAATATTCATTGGAAAGACTGATGCTGAAGCTGAAGCTCCAATATGAAGAGCTGACTCATTAGAAAGGACCCTGATGCTGGGAAAGATTGAAGGCAGGAGAAGGGGACGACAGAGGACAAGATGTTGATGGCATCACTGACTCAATGGACATGAGTCTGAGCAAGTTCCAGGAGATGGTGAAGGACAGGGAAGCCTGGCGTGCTGCAGTCAATGGAGTCGCAAAGAATCGGACATGACTGAGCAACTGAACAACAACAAATGCCTATTTCAGATTCATCCAGTTCACCTATTCAGCATTCTCAGGTGTCAAAGTTTAATTTTGTAAAAAGTAAAAAAATCGACTTTTATACAAATAAAAAGTTAGCACACATCAAAATTTCTTTTAACTTGTAAATGAGGGAACCAGCAGGCTGGTAAAGCCGGTTTAGATGCAAATTTGAGTAAGACACATTAAATTTGCTAAGTAAGAGAAAAACCTGGTCAAGGTCCATCAGGACAATAAAATAATCTTTGGGGTTAATCTACCCTGTGGACAGAATCATTTACATGTCTCTTGAAGAGACTCTCCAAGTTGACATATCATCACAGAGTCTGGGCCCTAACCAGCAGTAGACAGGAGGGAAAACAAAGATTTTAACCTTTAAGGAAGCCTGTTAAACAATGCTCCAGAATAACAATGCCAGGACTTGCATATACCTTATTTCCAAAATTTAAATAATCTTTGCTAACAAGGAGTTTTGCTTTTTTAAAGACCACAATGACCAAGCAATTTTTAAAATATGTGTGCATATTACTATGTCTAATGCTTGTCTACTGGTTATATTTTGAATACCCATTTAAAACCCACTGTGATATCTTTAAAACCTTCGGCTAAAATATAAAGCCTTCTCAGACTTAGAAAATGCATGTATGGCCTGTCTCTTTCTGTGGTTCTCTTTCTGTGTGTGTGTGTGTGTGTGTGTGTGTGTGTGTGTGTGTGTGTGTTTACCTCTTCACAGAAGGAGCAATATATGAGGTGATGAGATGGATTTTTCTTGTGCTAGCATTATTGGTTCCAAGTCCCCTGTCTTCCATTTAAAATTGCATCCTCTAGGCAGAATAATCTGCTGGATAAGAACATGAGCTTTGGCTTCAGAAAGCTTTGAGTAATAGTCCTGGCTCTTTTATTAACATTGTCTCCTAGCAAGTTAGTTAACCTTTCTGAATCTCAGTTTCTGCCTCTCTAAACTAGAAAAACAACACCTACAGTTGTAGGGCTAATGCGAAAATTGCATCTGGAGACCTCAGAACAATTCTGGCCCATAGGAAACAGTATAATAAATATTAGCTGTTCTTCCCTCTTCTAAACTTTATAAACCCATTCACCAAATGGAAAAAACTAGTACACCAAGGTCTTCAAGATAAAAATGTATATGTTATATGGATGTTCAGTTTAGTTAAGACAACCACATTGCTACTCAGTCTAATATTAGCAATTATTTTCTTTTCCTCAATCTATTTTTAATTGAAGGATAATTCCTTTACAGTATTGGTTTGATTTCTGCCATACATCAGCATGCATTAGGCATATCTGTACATGCGTCCCCTCTCTTGAAACTTCTTCCCACCTCCCACCCTTGATTTTTCAGTTGTTGCATTTTTTTTGTTTATTTTGCTCTTCATTTTCTTTGGTTCCATAGCTTCTCCATGAATCTGGGTCCACAAAATAAGTGTGCTGTGATGACATCCGTTATCTCTTCAAATGCACTGGAAGTTCACAGTTACATGTGGCTTTAATACTCACTGGTGATGTCACTGAATCTTAATCCTCACTGTTTCTGAGGTAGTAACAGGGTGAAGGCATGAAAACCCTAGGATCTACTTGTCAACAGGGAGTATACTCTTTGTTTTATTCTTAAAGTCAAAATACCAATTCTCTTCTGTATGCTCTCGAGAGGCCTCTCCACATCAGACTCATGGGCCATCTGTTCAAATCTAAAGTTTAGTCAATCATTTTAGGTAAAGAGATGTATAGTAGTATCTAGAAGAGAATCTCACTTAACTTTAACTTGTTCATAATAGAGTTTACTCCTTTGGAAAAATTTGTGTCAGAACCCAGGTTTAATTTCCTAACTTTTAATTTCTATCTGGGCTTCCCAGGTGACACAGAGGTAAAGAACCCACCTGTCAGTGCAGGGGACCCAAGAGACACAGGTTTGATTCTTGGGTCAGGAATATCCTTTGATGTAGGAAATGGCAACCCACTCCAGTATTCTTGCCTGGAAAATTCCATGCACAGAGGAGCCTGGTAGTCATCGGCTACAGTCCACAGGGTCACAAAGATTCAGACGCAACTGAGTAACTGAGTAACTGATTGTGCACAGTTTCTATCTATAGCCTGCCCCCTAGGTGCAGACACACTAAAAGCCAACATCCTAGCAAGATACAAAGTGAGAAAAGTCAGTTACAGACGCATAAAGAAATCCATTGTCCTCTGAATTATTTCATCAACAGTTGAGGAAGTGTAGGAAAGGTCAAGAATTGTTCCTTTTAGCCTGAGATTTAACCAAAACACCTGTCACCTGGCTAGTGAACTGATTTCTGAGAAACCACTAGAAAAGGGAAAGGGAAAAGAAAGAATAAAAATTCCATTACCCAGTCTACAGGTGCAGTGGGTACTGTATCATTTGGTTCCTCCGTGGATTTCTTGTTATTGTTAAATGAGATGAAAGGCTATATAAAACACCATAAAGATGTGAGGTGTTACAATTATTCCCACAGATTAATATTAAATCTGGAGAGTTTAGATGTGTAACTGTGCATTTTCACTGATGCTCTTGGCAGATTCTCTCTGAAGCAGCAATAGCTGTGACATCCAGGCAGCACATATTGCCTGTAAACAAGGAAGGCCTGCCTCAGAGTGGGGTTGAGGGAATTGATGCTTCACTCGAGTGCTTTGAGAGGCCAAGATCAAAAGCACTTTTAAGCATATCATACAATTATCATCATTAAGAAGCATGAGGCAAGGAGTCCTAAACTCCCAAATTTTCAAAGCAACAAAAGCAGCACAGCTTTAATGGGACTTTGAAGTCAGATAAATCTCCAGGTATTTTTATTATAGAAACTCACAACTAATTAAGGAAAATTCTATCTGGGCCAGTGTTTAATTATGTTTGCTTGTCTGCCTGTGTCATGTACTATGTTCTGAAAGTAGAAGGGTGTCAACTGGATTGTACCAAAGACTGCGCTGGGACTAGCCAACAGCAATCCATTTTGAACAAAGCACACCAGAGCAGGGTTTTGATCTCTTTTGTCTAAATAGATAAGCTCTTAATACACATTGATGATTTTTGTAATTGTCCACAGAACCCAAAGGTTAGGCAGAACTTTCCCTGCAAAAATCGCATCTGCTTTATATTACAGGTACTATATTAAGTCATAAAATTAAAAGATGCTTGCTCCTTGGAAGAAAAACTACACCAAAGCTAGACAGCATATAAAAAAGCAGAGAAATCACTTTGACAACAAAATTCTGTACAGTCAAAGCTACGGTTTTTCCAGTAGTTATGGACAGATGTGAGAGCTGGACCATAAACAAGCTTAAGCACTAAAGAATCGATGCTTTCAAACTGGTACTGGAGAAGACTCCTGAGAGTCCCATGGACAGCAAGGAGATAAAACCAGTCAATCCTAAAGGAAATCAATCCTGAATACTCACTGAAAGGACTGACGTTGAAGCTAAAACTCTAATACTTTGGCCACCTGATGTGAAGAAATGACTCACTGGAAAAGACTCTGATGCTGGGAAAGATTGAAGGCAGGAGGAGAAGAGGGCAACAGAGAATGATATGGTTGAATGGTATCACTAAATCAATGGACATGAGTTTGAGCAGGCTCAGGAAGATAGTTAAAGACAAGGAAACCTGGCATGCTACAGTCCATGGGGGTCACAAAGAATTGGACCCAGCTTAGCAACTGAACAACAATTAAATCATTTACTTGGGGAGATGATTGAAAACTCTATCTGATATTAAAAAGAAAAACAAATGGCACTAAATATATCATTAGAAGAGACTATTTATTTAAAAGATAGACCAGAACTCAAATGTTTGCCCAAGAGCCAAGTCTTACCTAAAGTTTCTTTCTTTTTGGTATACAACATGGTCCATACTGTGGTTTTCCTAAAAATTTAAAATCATAGACAGCATTTAAATATTAAGAAATATCCCCAAATGTGTAAATTTCCTGAAATTTTTAAAAACTTGAAAGGTATAGAAATAATGGGCTCACCTGGCAACCGTGGGCTGGTTTTGTCTTAGGAGAAAGATTGATCTGTTCCCCACAGACCCAACCATGATGACTGGATGAACCGAATGTGGTACATCCATACAGTGGAACATTCCGTTAAGTCATTTCAGTTGTGTCCAGCTCTATGCGACCCCATAGACAGCAGCCCACCAGGCTCCCCCGTCCCTGGGATTCTCCAGGCAAGAACACTGGAGTGGGTTGCCATTTCCTTCTCCAATGCATGAAAGTGAAAAGTCAAAGTGAAGTCACTCAGTCGTGTCCAAATTTTCGCGACCCAATGGATTGCAGCCTACCGGGCTCCTCCATACAGTGGAACATTATTCTCCCATACAGTGAAACATTCAGTTCAGTTCAGTTTAGTTCAGTCACTCAGTCATGCCCAACTCTTTGTGACCCCATGAATCGCAGCACGCCAGGCCTCCAAGTCCATCATCAACTCTAGGAGTTCACTCAGACTCACGTCCATCAAGTCCGTGATGCCATCCAGCCATCTCATCCTCTGTC
>SJYW01018246.1:1036235-1052319 GCA_006410735.1 Raphicerus campestris
TTCATCCCTGTAGCCACTCTCTGGGTTCTTGACAGATTCATTTAGATGAACTTAGACAGGACTTCCCTGGTGGCTCAGATGGTAAACCATCTGCTTGCAGTGCAGGAGATGTGGGTTCAATCCCTGGGTTGGGAAGATCTCCTGGAGAAGGAAATGGAAACCCACTCCAGTATTCTTGCCTGGAAAATCCCATGGACGGAGGAGCCTGGTAGGCTATAGTCCATGGGGTCGCAAGGAGTCGGACATGACTGAGCAACTTCACTTTCACTTTCTTTTCAGACTTCCTTTAAAACATATCAGTGAACATAAGAAATAAAAATGCCCTTAAGCCATAATATAAGAAGCAATATATATGGTTTAACCTGATTTGTCTGGAACACAATTACACAAAGAGATACAGTAGAGTGTGTCCTGTGACTGGGCCATCAGCATGCCTTTGGGAACCTTGTGAAGCACCAACCTACACAGAGGTATGTTAATGGACCAATAACACATGCTTTATCTTGCCCAGCAGCCATTAGAATCTGGCTATTTTCAGTGATATATATATATATATATATGTAAGTCCTCAGCATTTTTGTGATTAATAGTCATTTGGGGAGCAGTCATACTGTAGTATTGATTCTTTCAAAAAAAAAAAACACATTATTTGGAGACTTTAGGGGACACTAAATCATGCCAGCAGACGTTTGTTCCTACTCTGTGCAACATAGTTCCATGTTAGATATGTGGGCAGAGGATACTGGAGGGGTTCAGACATCCAGGGAGAACACCATAGGATGCAGGAGTGGAGACAGGCACGATGCATCTGAGCTGAGGAAAGTCGAAGATTAGCATCAGCCTCACCAGGAGAGCAGCCTGGAACAGATTCTTCCTCTAAACCTCTAAGAAGAAGGCTTCGGGACCTTTAGATTAGACATTCAGCCTCCAGGACTGTCAGACAATAAATTTCTAATGTTTTCAGCCACCCAGTTTGTGATCATTTGTTAAAGCAGATATAGGAAGTGAGTAAAAGAGAGACTGAATTAGATAGAAGGATGGTGAACTTGGAGGTATGCTCTGAAGATTGGTGGCTCTTTAGCTGGTTCTTGTGACCAGTGTCTAACCTATAAGCATTGGGCTGTGAAAGAGTGATTCTCACACCTTTGGTGAACACGGATTGCTTAGGTGGGATGAAGATTCCTGTCCTCCATTCCTGCTGTTCCTAACTTTCAGTGAATAAAAAAATAAAATAATGCTATTTGCAACAACATGGATGGACCTAGAAGTTACCATCCTAAGTGAAGTAAATCAGACAGAGAAAGACAAACAAGATATTGCTTATATGTGGAATCTGAAATTAAAGATACAAATGAACTTATTTACAAAACAGAATCAGACTCATGAACACAGAAAGCAAACTTATGGATACAAAAGGGAAAAGGAGGACACTGAAGAATAAATTAAGAGTCTGAGGTTAAAATACATAAAACTATATATATAAAACAGGTATACTATATATAAAACAGGTAACCAACAAGGGGCTGTACGGCACAGGAAACTGCATTCAATGTCTTGTAATAACCTGCAATGAAAAGTGAAGCGTTAGTCGCTCAGTCATGTTTGACACTTTGCCACCCCATGGACTTGGACTGTCGCCCACCAGGCTCCTCTGTCCATGGAATTCTCCAGGCAAGAATGCTGGAGTGGGTTGCCATTCCCTTCTCCAGGGGATCTTCGCAACCCAGGGATCAGACCCAAGTCTCCTGCATTGCGAGCAGATTCTTTACCATTTGAGTCACCAGGGATGCCCCATATACATTATACGTATATACGTATAACTGAACACTTTACTGGACACCTGAAACTAAAAGAGTATTACAAATCAACTCTATGTCAATAAAAATTAAAAATAAGTAAATAAATAAGGAACCCAGTTGTCAAGAAAAAAAGATGATGAACAAAATTCACAAGTTATTTTTAAGCTTACATGTAGTTTTATATTATAAATCAGTGACATACAGTTAAAAATAATCTGGTGCTTTTGTTACATTTATTGTGATAATATGTTTTCTTTAATAGAGCAGATGTATAGACAGCACATGATGAGTGCAGGCAGCATCTTTGGACAGATAATGTGTGTGTATGTGTCTGCTTTGTCTCTAGATGTATAGGCGATTCCTCTGGAACTCACTGCAGGCGTGCCTTCAAATGTAGTTATTGGAAAATTATAGACCAAAATAATGTTGATGCAAATGTGCAGAGCTACATATTGTAGGGTTAGCCAAACAACCCACATCTTACTAAAATTAGTAATGATGAGCTAAGCTAACAGCAATTTATAATTCTAAGGCAAGATTAGCATCAATTGAAAATCACAACAAACTCCTGATGTAATAATAACATTGTATCCTTCCCCCAAATTGTAAGAAATTAAATTGACTTGATGCCTATGCACCTGTGAAGAAGGAGCTGCCATTTGTTCAAATATTTCAGTACGTACCCAGATATTAATCAAGTGTCTTGTAGGTGCATCAAGCATTTTTCTTGATGCTGGGGATACAGCAGTGAAGAAAACCAAGTTCTTTCTCTCACAGAGCTTACATATTTCTGAACATGTGCAATACATATTCAACTTTGAGGTCTCAGTGAACTCTGAATCTAATCTTGTTTTTAATATTAAAACATGATAGGCTTCTGTCACATAGTCTTAGCCATATATAAAAGAGAAATTTAAAGATTTACATATCATCCACACTCTGAAAATGTTTGATATTTTTGGATCAGTCTACAGCCCACTAGGAGGGTAATTGCTACTCACCCCTGGGCCACACACCATACTTTAGAAACACTTACATAAAACATAGTACCTAGATCGCTGCAGATAACTGCTGGCATAACTTGACCTTTGATTTCCTGAAACAACTCGGTATTTTCTTCCTCTTCATTGGAGTACAAGCAAAACATCAGCCTCGTTCTGATAGATTCTTGCTTCATGGATAAGGAATGGTAGAAGTATAATCTGTTCCCTTTTAATGTTCCTGGAAAAGAAACTAGAAGTTCAGTCTGCCTCTTCTGTTGGGACACACTGGACATACCAGACCCTGCCAGCTTCTCCAGCTAGTTCCTGCCCAAGCAGATGGGGAAGTCTGCTTTGTACTGGAAACTAAGCTATAAGGTTCAAGTGATTCCTATGTACCTGATTAACTTTACCTTTTATTTGTCTGGAGTCTCCTCTATTAGATCTGTCTTACTTCCATTTCAGTCTGAAAGGAAATCAACCCTGAATATTCATTGGAAAGACTGATGCTGAAGCTGAAGCTCCAATATGAAGAGCTGACTCATTAGAAAGGACCCTGATGCTGGGAAAGATTGAAGGCAGGAGAAGGGGACGACAGAGGACAAGATGTTGATGGCATCACTGACTCAATGGACATGAGTCTGAGCAAGTTCCAGGAGATGGTGAAGGACAGGGAAGCCTGGCGTGCTGCAGTCAATGGAGTCGCAAAGAATCGGACATGACTGAGCAACTGAACAACAACAAATGCCTATTTCAGATTCATCCAGTTCACCTATTCAGCATTCTCAGGTGTCAAAGTTTAATTTTGTAAAAAGTAAAAAAATCGACTTTTATACAAATAAAAAGTTAGCACACATCAAAATTTCTTTTAACTTGTAAATGAGGGAACCAGCAGGCTGGTAAAGCTGGTTTAGATGCAAATTTGAGTAAGACACATTAAATTTGCTAAGTAAGAGAAAAACCTGGTCAAGGTCCATCAGGACAATAAAATAATCTTTGGGGTTAATCTACCCTGTGGACAGAATCATTTACATGTCTCTTGAAGAGACTCTCCAAGTTGACATATCATCACAGAGTCTGGGCCCTAACCAGCAGTAGACAGGAGGGAAAACAAAGATTTTAACCTTTAAGGAAGCCTGTTAAACAATGCTCCAGAATAACAATGCCAGGACTTGCATATACCTTATTTCCAAAATTTAAATAATCTTTGCTAACAAGGAGTTTTGCTTTTTTAAAGACCACAATGACCAAGCAATTTTTAAAATATGTGTGCATATTACTATGTCTAATGCTTGTCTACTGGTTATATTTTGAATACCCATTTAAAACCCACTGTGATAGCTTTAAAACCTTCGGCTAAAATATAAAGCCTTCTCAGACTTAGAAAATGCATGTATGGCCTGTCTCTTTCTGTGGTTCTCTTTCTGTGTGTGTGTGTGTGTGTGTGTGTGTGTGTGTGTGTGTTTACCTCTTCACAGAAGGAGCAATATATGAGGTGATGAGATGGATTTTTCTTGTGCTAGCATTATTGGTTCCCAGTCCCCTGTCTTCCATTTAAAATTGCATCCTCTAGGCAGAATAATCTGCTGGATAAGAACATGAGCTTTGGCTTCAGAAAGCTTTGAGTAATAGTCCTGGCTCTTTTATTAACATTGTCTCCTAGCAAGTTAGTTAACCTTTCTGAATCTCAGTTTCTGCCTCTCTAAACTAGAAAAACAACACCTACAGTTGTAGGGCTAATGCGAAAATTGCATCTGGAGACCTCAGAACAATTCTGGCCCATAGGAAACAGTATAATAAATATTAGCTGTTCTTCCCTCTTCTAAACTTTATAAACCCATTCACCAAATGGAAAAAACTAGTACACCAAGGTCTTCAAGATAAAAATGTATATGTTATATGGATGTTCAGTTTAGTTAAGACAACCACATTGCTACTCAGTCTAATATTAGCAATTATTTTCTTTTCCTCAATCTATTTTTAATTGAAGGATAATTCCTTTACAGTATTGGTTTGATTTCTGCCATACATCAGCATGCATTAGGCATATCTGTACATGCGTCCCCTCTCTTGAAACTTCTTCCCACCTCCCACCCTTGATTTTTCAGTTGTTGCATTTTTTTTGTTTATTTTGCTCTTCATTTTCTTTGGTTCCATAGCTTCTCCATGAATCTGGGTCCACAAAATAAGTGTGCTGTGATGACATCCGTTATCTCTTCAAATGCACTGGAAGTTCACAGTTACATGTGGCTTTAATACTCACTGGTGATGTCACTGAATCTTAATCCTCACTGTTTCTGAGGTAGTAACAGGGTGAAGGCATGAAAACCCTAGGATCTACTTGTCAACAGGGAGTATACTCTTTGTTTTATTCTTAAAGACAAAATACCAATTCTCTTCTGTATGCTCTCGAGAGGCCTCTCCACATCAGACTCATGGGCCATCTGTTCAAATCTAAAGTTTAGTCAATCATTTTAGGTAAAGAGATGTATAGTAGTATCTAGAAGAGAATCTCACTTAACTTTAACTTGTTCATAATAGAGTTTACTCCTTTGGAAAAATTTGTGTCAGAACCCAGGTTTAATTTCCTAACTTTTAATTTCTATCTGGGCTTCCCAGGTGACACAGAGGTAAAGAACCCACCTGTCAGTGCAGGGGACCCAAGAGACACAGGTTTGATTCTTGGGTCAGGAATATCCTTTGATGTAGGAAATGGCAACCCACTCCAGTATTCTTGCCTGGAAAATTCCATGCACAGAGGAGCCTGGTAGTCATCGGCTACAGTCCACAGGGTCACAAAGATTCAGACGCAACTGAGTAACTGAGTAACTGATTGTGCACAGTTTCTATCTATAGCCTGCCCCCTAGGTGCAGACACACTAAAAGCCAACATCCTAGCAAGATACAAAGTGAGAAAAGTCAGTTACAGACGCATAAAGAAATCCATTGTCCTCTGAATTATTTCATCAACAGTTGAGGAAGTGTAGGAAAGGTCAAGAATTGCTCCTTTTAGCCTGAGATTTAACCAAAACACCTGTCACCTGGCTAGTGAACTGATTTCTGAGAAACCACTAGAAAAGGGAAAGGGAAAAGAAAGAATAAAAATTCCATTACCCAGTCTACAGGTGCAGTGGGTACTGTATCATTTGGTTCCTCCGTGGATTTCTTGTTATTGTTAAATGAGATGAAAGGCTATATAAAACACCATAAAGATGTGAGGTGTTACAATTATTCCCACAGATTAATATTAAATCTGGAGAGTTTAGATGTGTAACTGTGCCTTTTCACTGATGCTCTTGGCAGATTCTCTCTGAAGCAGCAATAGCTGTGACATCCAGGCAGCACATATTGCCTGTAAACAAGGAAGGCCTGCCTCAGAGTGGGGTTGAGGGAATTGATGCTTCACTCGAGTGCTTTGAGAGGCCAAGATCAAAAGCACTTTTAAGCATATCATACAATTATCATCATTAAGAAGCATGAGGCAAGGAGTCCTAAACTCCCAAATTTTCAAAGCAACAAAAGCAGCACAGCTTTAATGGGACTTTGAAGTCAGATAAATCTCCAGGTATTTTTATTATAGAAACTCACAACTAATTAAGGAAAATTCTATCTGGGCCAGTGTTTAATTATGTTTGCTTGTCTGCCTGTGTCATGTACTATGTTCTGAAAGTAGAAGGGTGTCAACTGGATTGTACCAAAGACTGCGCTGGGACTAGCCAACAGCAATCCATTTTGAACAAAGCACACCAGAGCAGGGTTTTGATCTCTTTTGTCTAAATAGATAAGCTCTTAATACACATTGATGATTTTTGTAATTGTCCACAGAACCCAAAGGTTAGGCAGAACTTTCCCTGCAAAAATCGCATCTGCTTTATATTACAGGTACTATATTAAGTCATAAAATTAAAAGATGCTTGCTCCTTGGAAGAAAAACTACACCAAAGCTAGACAGCATATAAAAAAGCAGAGAAATCACTTTGACAACAAAATTCTGTACAGTCAAAGCTACGGTTTTTCCAGTAGTTATGGACAGATGTGAGAGCTGGACCATAAACAAGCTTAAGCACTAAAGAATCGATGCTTTCAAACTGGTACTGGAGAAGACTCCTGAGAGTCCCATGGACAGCAAGGAGATAAAACCAGTCAATCCTAAAGGAAATCAATCCTGAATACTCACTGAAAGGACTGACGTTGAAGCTAAAACTCTAATACTTTGGCCACCTGATGTGAAGAAATGACTCACTGGAAAAGACTCTGATGCTGGGAAAGATTGAAGGCAGGAAGAGAAGAGGGCAACAGAGAATGATATGGTTGAATGGTATCACTAAATCAATGGACATGAGTTTGAGCAGGCTCAGGAAGATAGTTAAAGACAAGGAAACCTGANTCATACAATTATCATCATTAAGAAGCATGAGGCAAGGAGTCCTAAACTCCCAAATTTTCAAAGCAACAAAAGCAGCACAGCTTTAATGGGACTTTGAAGTCAGATAAATCTCCAGGTATTTTTATTATAGAAACTCACAACTAATTAAGGAAAATTCTATCTGGGCCAGTGTTTAATTATGTTTGCTTGTCTGCCTGTGTCATGTACTATGTTCTGAAAGTAGAAGGGTGTCAACTGGATTGTACCAAAGACTGCGCTGGGACTAGCCAACAGCAATCCATTTTGAACAAAGCACACCAGAGCAGGGTTTTGATCTCTTTTGTCTAAATAGATAAGCTCTTAATACACATTGATGATTTTTGTAATTGTCCACAGAACCCAAAGGTTAGGCAGAACTTTCCCTGCAAAAATCGCATCTGCTTTATATTACAGGTACTATATTAAGTCATAAAATTAAAAGATGCTTGCTCCTTGGAAGAAAAACTACACCAAAGCTAGACAGCATATAAAAAAGCAGAGAAATCACTTTGACAACAAAATTCTGTACAGTCAAAGCTACGGTTTTTCCAGTAGTTATGGACAGATGTGAGAGCTGGACCATAAACAAGCTTAAGCACTAAAGAATCGATGCTTTCAAACTGGTACTGGAGAAGACTCCTGAGAGTCCCATGGACAGCAAGGAGATAAAACCAGTCAATCCTAAAGGAAATCAATCCTGAATACTCACTGAAAGGACTGACGTTGAAGCTAAAACTCTAATACTTTGGCCACCTGATGTGAAGAAATGACTCACTGGAAAAGACTCTGATGCTGGGAAAGATTGAAGGCAGGAAGAGAAGAGGGCAACAGAGAATGATATGGTTGAATGGTATCACTAAATCAATGGACATGAGTTTGAGCAGGCTCAGGAAGATAGTTAAAGACAAGGAAACCTGACATGCTACAGTCCATGGGGGTCACAAAAAATTGGACCCAGCTTAGCAACTGAACAACAATTAAATCATTTACTTGGGGAGATGATTGAAAACTCTATCTGATATTAAAAAGAAAAACAAATGGCACTAAATATATCATTAGAAGAGACTATTTATTTAAAAGATAGACCAGAACTCAAATGTTTGCCCAAGAGCCAAGTCTTACCTAAAGTTTCTTTCTTTTTGGTATACAACATGGTCCATACTGTGGTTTTCCTAAAAATTTAAAATCATAGACAGCATTTAAATATTAAGAAATATCCCCAAATGTGTAAATTTCCTGAAATTTTTAAAAACTTGAAAGGTATAGAAATAATGGGCTCACCTGGCAACCGTGGGCTGGTTTGTCTTAGGAGAAAGATTGATCTGTTCCCCACAGACCCAATCATGATGACTGGATGAACTGAATGTGGTACATCCATACAGTGGAACATTCCGTTAAGTCACTTCAGTTGTGTCCAGCTCTATGCGACCCCATAGACAGCAGCCCACCAGGCTCCCCCGTCCCTGGGATTCTCCAGGCAAGAACACTGGAGTGGGTTGCCATTTCCTTCTCCAATGCATGAAAGTGAAAAGTCAAAGTGAAGTCACTCAGTCGTGTCCAAATTTTCGCGACCCAATGGATTGCAGCCTACCGGGCTCCTCCATACAGTGGAACATTATTCTCCCATACAGTGAAACATTCAGTTCAGTTCAGTTTAGTTCAGTCACTCAGTCATGCCCAACTCTTTNATTTTCGCGACCCAATGGATTGCAGCCTACCGGGCTCCTCCATACAGTGGAACATTATTCTCCCATACAGTGAAACATTCAGTTCAGTTCAGTTTAGTTCAGTCACTCAGTCATGCCCAACTCTTTGTGACCCCATGAATCGCAGCACGCCAGGCCTCCAAGTCCATCATCAACTCTAGGAGTTCACTCAGACTCACGTCCATCAAGTCCGTGATGCCATCCAGCCATCTCATCCTCTGTCTTCCCCTTCTCCTCCTGCCCCCAATCCCTTCCAGCATCAGAGTCTTTTCCAGTGAGTCAACTCTTCACATGAGGTGGCCAAAGTACTGGAGTTTCAGCTTTAGCATCATTCCTTCCNGCAAACAGTTGGACACTACTGAGTGACTGAACTAAACTGAACTGGAGTTAGAAGGAAGGAAGAAAGATAACCTCAAATCTTTGATTAAAGTATTCTCCATTTTTCAATTTAATATTCAATGCTATTAGAAATTACCTTTCTCTCATGTTCTAGGAGTGACAGAAATTACCACATTTAATTTAACGGCTTTAAAATGTATTTTATAAAGAGTAGTTAATTTCTGTGCTGAGTTTTAGTGACATCATTAACTTTTATTTCCATAAACGCAAATGAGTTGAGAAAAGGCATCGTTTGAAGGAATTTACATAAGAACAATGCTTCTAATGAGGGCTCTCCGTTCTGAATAATATATTTGTGGTGATGGAGCTTTAGGCGTGCTATTCTGGGACAGAGAGCAAACGTTTGCTGAATGGTCAGCTGAGGCTGGCGTGGCCAGGGAAGCGGGGGACGTTTCGTCCCTCCCCTTGAGCCCATGGCGTGGAGTGCAAAGACAGTGTATTCTGGAGTCCTCAGAGTCAGCTTTCAAATCATGGGCTCAGTGCTTCCTAGTGACATGACTCTGAGAAAGTGTCCAAACCTTTCTGAGCCTCCTTACTCTCACCTGTTAGATGAAAATAAGAANGAGTGCAAAGACAGTGTATTCTGGAGTCCTCAGAGTCAGCTTTCAAATCATGGGCTCAGTGCTTCCTAGTGACATGACTCTGAGAAAGTGTCCAAACCTTTTTGAGCCTCCTTACTCTCACCTGTTAGATGAAAATAAGAATCTGTTGTGAAGAGATTTTCAAATCATTTACGTGAAATATCTAGGCTTATATTTCTTGGGACTATGCACTTGCAGCCTTTATTTTGAAGTCCATGTAAACGGCATGACCATTTACGTTTTATCTATGCAAAGAGTTTCCAGGAGCACCGATTCAGAGTATCATTTTACATGGAATGGACTATAAATGGCAGCCCTGGTGGAGTAAACACCCAGAACAATCCTGTCATTGAAAGCAGCTAAATATGCTTGGAGAATTCTAGGTCAGTCCCTGAAAACAGAATAAGGGACTTGAGGAAACTTTCAGAGAGATTTATGGAGAAAATGTCAAATTAAAAATATTAATAATTAAAAATTCAACAGATGAGGTAATCTGCTGAAAAAATGTTAGTAAGAAGAACCTGCAGTTTAGAATCTGCTGAAAGAATTGGTTAACAAGAAGCCAGATATAAAGAAATAAGCTGAGGAAGGCAGAGCGATTGATAGGATACATAAGAGAAAGTAAAAGGCAACGGCACCCCACTCCCAGAGAAGGCAGTGGCACCCCACTCCCAGAGAAGGCAACGGCACCCCACTCCCAGAGAAGGCAATGGCACCCCACTCCCAGAGAAGGCAGTGGCACCCCACTCCCAGAGAAGGCAACGGCACCCCACTCCCAGAGAAGGCAGTGGCACCCCACTCCCAGAGAAGGCAATGGCACCCCACTCCCAGAGAAGGCAGTGGCACCCCACTCCCAGAGAAGGCAGTGGCACCCCACTCCCAGAGAAGGCAATGGCACCCCACTCCAGTACTCTTGCCTGGAGAATCCTATGGACGGAGGAGCCTGGTGGGCTGCAGTCCATGGGGTCGCTAAGAGTCGGACACGACCGAGCGACTTGACTTTCACTTTTCATTTTCATGCATTGGAGAAGGAAATGGCAACCACTCCAGTGTTCTTGGCTGGAGAATCCCAGGGACGTGGGGTGGNCTCCAGTATTCTTGCCTGGAGAATCCTATGGACGGAGGAGCCTGGTGGGCTGCAGTCCATGGGGTCGCGAAGAGTCGGACACGACCGAGCGACTTGACTTTCACTTTTCATTTTCATGCATTGGAGAAGGAAATGGCAACCACTCCAGTATTCTTGGCTGGAGAATCCCAGGGACGTGGGGTGGGGGTGGGGGGTTGGAGCCTGGCAGGCTGCCATCTATGACTGAAGCGACTTAGCAGCAGCAGCAGAAGACATAGAGAAGAGGGTAAGAAGGCCCAACATAGATTAAAAAAAGAAAGAGACAACATTTGCAAAAAGATGCTACTTAATTTGTCATGTAAATCCAAAGAATTAAAGTATGGCTGTTTTGTAAATCTGTTTCTTCCTTCTTTCAGTATTGTACTAGATGTATTTCTCACTATTTTATAGGTTGTGAGTAATAAACTATTAAAAACAGCAGACAGGATTAATGAAAAAGGATTATACTGATTATTTTACATTTTAAATCAATTTTTTTTTCCTGTGTGTAAATATTAAAACCTCTGATTTCCATTTTTAAGTTTTTGGACAAAGATACATTTTTCTGTATATATTTTAATGCATCAGAGTGTGTCTTTTCATGGAGAAATGGTTTAAGGATTTCCAATCTTTGTTTAAAGCAAAGTCTGGAATATGAATATGTAATAGGCATATTTAGAATCAGATTATGTAAGTTCTATTTGTATTGAAAGAACTGATCTCAAGCTTCAGGTGAAGTAGATTCAATAGCCCTGGTCTTTGCATTTAAAAATTACTCTCACTTTAACCCTTCAATCTGTCCAGCTTATAGGCCAAAAAATATCTAATTGTAAATAAAAGACCAGTGCTAAGACTAACTCTTAGCATATAGTTGGTATTTAGTAAATGCATGATAGATAACTGAATTAATGACTATTATAAATTATTTTCAAGTTTTAGGACATTGATTAAAAAAAATGAAATCAAATTAGCTTTTTACTTTTGTTTGAATTTGCTATTTTCTTAAATGGATTGGTCATCATTTGTCACCATTTCTGGTGTTAAGTACACACTCTGGTGCAGAGTGATAGAGAAAGAAAGTGATTAAAAGTTGTTTTTCAGTATTTCTTGCCCATTAAAAATTGATCTTTACGTAGTTTTTTCTCAGAAGCTCTTTTTTCTGTGGCCTTTGCTCTGCAGAACCCTCTCCAGTCCCCACAAGCAAATCTTTTAGATTTGAAAAACCCAGCTTAGAACATCTGCAGGAAGATTCTGGTAAAGGACTTGTTGAGACTTGACCACCGTTGTATGGGAATCTGTAGGCAAAACGCTCTTTGTGTCTAGAATCTTGAGTACAGCGCAGGACTAACAGAGCGGGGCAGGCCCACTGACCATCTGGCCCATTCTGCCCTCCTGTAGTGGGGTCAGCAAAGCAGCTCCGCCCCAGCAGCTCGTCTTTGCAAGCACTTGCCCTGTCCTGGAATGCCTTCCTCCAACAGAGCCTGCCAAAGCCCTGCTGACCTTCTGTGGCTCGGCTAAAATACTGCCTGCAGCAGGCAGCTTTCCCAGAGCACTTTTAACTAAACTCCCACTAGAAAACGTGCTGTCTTTCGGAAAATAAAAACCTGTGTGACTAATCTTGACAACCAGAGGGTAAAGAATTGTTCCACCGCGCTGTGTTCCTGAGCGACTTTCCCAACAAAACTGAGCACGATGTGATTTTTTTTTAAATAAAAGCAGTGGACCACCTTGTATTTATTTTCCTTCCTGCTTGCCTCGTCTGGCTTACTCTTGCTGCCCTGATATTATATCTCCTGTTCAGTTCAGTTCAGTTCAGTAGCTCAGTCGTGTTCGACTCTTTGCGACCCCATGGACTACAGCATGCCAGGCTTCCCTGTCCTTCACTAACTCCTATTAAGCCTTCATATATTTAAAAAACAAGCAAACAGTAAGCTGGGGTGGGGGGCGCATTTTACTGTAATTTCACTATAAAATGGATATATACAATATCAACACTGAATGTCATTGTCTGTTTTAGTTACCACTTGTAAATTCCTTGACTTTCTTGCAGTAATTCTAAGAAGCCAAAGGCCTATCTCACCCATGTTCTTGTCTCTCACAGTGCTATCTTTATGTGTGGAATCTGCTTGATCTGTAAATTTTAAATGAAAAAATTGCCATCCCATCTTCTACTCGTAGACCAAAACAATGTGTCCCAACAGACTTCAAGATAGTTATCGTTAATTCTTTCAAATCTCTCCATTGATTTATGTGAATTCAGCATCTTTGTCCTCTGAAAAGGGAGCCTGAAGGGAAAGTCAGCTGAGGTCTTAGGACATGCACAGAAATTAGACCCCAGAGTTATGCAAGGTGAGGTGCCTACAGAAACAGCCAAGTTTCGAGAAAAGTTCACAAGCTTAGCTCCAAGGACAACAAGAACTATGCCTTCCTCCTGGGTTCCTAATCATTTTGTGTTTAGCTTGAATCCTTCACTCTTCAACATCAAGCTCTTCAGTAACTTGGCTCCTTCTGCAGATATCACACTGAAAATAATGGACCTTGGGAAAAAAATCTTGGCACAGAGTTGTTTCTTTTTAAACATTTTCGATCAGATGTAGGATTTTATAGTCATATTGTTTGTGAAATGCCTTTTCTGTACGTTTTTATCATGGCAGTGTTTATGTTGCATGTCTAATTAGCTTCAACATACCAGATGAATTGTTTAAACCCGTCTGGCATGCTATAATTTTTCAAAGTTCCTCATCTGCTAAGAAAAAAATATATTTGCAAAGGCTTTAGATTTCAGGAATCACAAGTCTATGATGGATCCTATTCACCATAAGAAACATTTCAAGGGGGACAGAGGGTTGAGCCATTTGCCAGGATAGCCGTTGGGAGAGAATATGAGGCCCCAAAACATTAAGAATTCCAATTTGAGGATTGGTGCCAAAATCATCACTTCTTCTACCCCCAACTCCCATACACTCCCCCAAATTAAAGGAAACAAAATATCAAGCTGAGAAGTTTTTCACCATTACCAGCACTAGATATGCTGGGGAGAAGGAAAGCCAGAGGATATTGTGGACTTCAAGGAGAAAGAATAGGATGCGGGATTAGGGTTAAAAGATGGTGGGTTTGGAGAAGAGGAGGGATTGAAGCCAATAAAGGGAAAAGCAAGGGGTCTAAAGGATGGGGTCCCACCAAAAGGCAAGTATAGTCAGCCTCTTGGGTCCTGCATCTGGAAGTTCCACCAAACTCAATCAAAAANGAAAGCCAGAGGATATTGTGGACTTCAAGGAGAAAGAATAGGATGTGGGATTAGGGTTAAAAGATGGTGGGTTTGGAGAAGAGGAGGGATTGAAGCCAATAAAGGGAAAAGCAAGGGGTCTAGAGGATGGGGTCCCACCAAAAGGCAAGTATAGTCAGCCTCTTGGGTCCTGCATCTGGAAGTTCCACCAAACTCAATCAAAAATATTTGGGGAAAAATGTCCAGAAAGTTCCAGAAAGCAAAACTTGAATTTACATTGCACCAGCAACTATTTACATAGCACGTACATTGTACTAGGTACTATAAGTAATCCAGAGATGATTCAAATTATATGGAGGATGTATTGATTATAAGCATACATCATGCCATTTTATGTAACGGACTTGAGCTTCAGAGATTCTGTGTCCCTGAGGGTCCTGGAGCTGATCGCCTGTGTATACCAAGGGATGTCTGGTGCATGTTCCTCAGTTTGACACAGCCCTCCATTCTGACTCATCACACTGTCTCAACACATTAAACCCTACTGGTGCTCAATTGCAAAAAAAAAAAAAAAAAAAAACAACCCTGCCTGTGGAAGGAACCTTAAAGAAGGCCCAATGCAGATTCTCCTCTTTGACGCTCCAGAAAAGGTGTCTGTCTCTTTCTTCTTTCAAACTCTTCTAGAACCCAGGTGATAAATCCTTTCTGTACCAAGATGCTCTTAACCGTGGGAGACAGTATCCTTGTTGTTTAATAGCACCAGTTAGTCTAATTATAAACAGTAGTCGCACACTTGTGTAGCAGTTTACCGTTCTGTGTTTTCGTATTGCTGCATTTGAATGTCACAGCAGTCCTGAGGGATCAGTGGGAAATTTTAGACTCAACTTGACAATTAAGAAAACTCATCATTCAGGAGTTATGTGACTTGCCCATATTAACACATATAACAATAGCAGAAACTAGCATTTATAGTGTCCTTATATATGGGCTTCCCTTGTGGCTCAGCTGGTAAAGACTCCGCCTGCAATGTGGGAGACCTGAGTTCAGTTCCTGGGTTGGGAAGATCCCCTGGAGAAGGGAAAGGCTACCCACTCCAGTATTCTGGCCTGGAGAATTGCATGGACAGTCCATGGGGTTGCAAAGAGTCAGACACAACTGAATGACTTTCACTTCACTTCACTTACAGTGTGCTGGGCAGTGTGCTCAGGTGCTTTACCTACATTATTCCATTTAATCCTTGCAAAAATACTTGACAAGAACTTTTGTATCCTCTTATGACAGATGATGAAATTGAAAGTTAGGGATGTAAAGAAATTCACCCAAAGACTCACTGGTAATAAGAAGTAGAATACTGAGTACTTACTTCAGGTTTCTCTGTCTAGTGCTCTGAGCCACTATATTACGGTTATTTCATCAAATCTAAGATGATGTCACAGAAAGACACGTCATTATTCTACGTAACTAAGAAAAAACACTGGCAGTTAAACTATGGTGCTATGCTTTCTTATCATTTAGGACTTTTAATTTATTGAAAGAGTTCTTTTAGACTTAATTTAGCCATAGATTCTTATCATGTATCACTTTTAACCACATGTAAAGGGGAAAGAATCAGTGAAATAAATTGATCTTAATGTTTCTGAACGTCTCCACACTTAAGAATGGCACTTCCCAATCACTTTTCAACTCAGAATCACCATTTGTCTCCCCAAGAGCATCAACAACAATGCAAATATTAACCCTTTTTTAGTCACGTCATTTGTAAATATTTTCTCCTAGTCAGTAGATTATCTTTGTGTTTTGTCCATGGTTTCTTCTGTTATGCAAAAGCTTTGAAGTTTAATATGGTCCCATTTGTTTATTTTTGCTTTTATCTCAATTACTCA
>SJYW01018246.1:1053094-1083910 GCA_006410735.1 Raphicerus campestris
ATGGCACCCCACTCCAGTACTCTTGCCTGGAAAATCTTATGGATGGAGGAGCCTGGTAGGCTGCAGTCCATGGGGTTGCTAAGAGTCAGACACGACTGAGCAACTTCACTTTGACTTTTCACTTTCATGCATTGGAGAAGGAAATGGCAACCCACTCCAGTGTTCTTGCCTGGAGAATCCCAGGGACGGGGGAGCCTGGTGAGCTGCCATCTATGGGGTGGCACAGAGTCAGACACGACTGAAGCGACTTAGCAGCAGCAGCAACAACAACAACATTTATCTCATCATTGTTAAAGCAATGTTGTCAAGATTTGGAGATGGGGGAAAGTGATAGAAATAGGACCAGGAGTTGGGTGGGAGACAAGAAGTGGGTGGCATCGGACTGCTGACGTTTTAGGTTCACCTGCCTGGAAATGGCAGCTCACTCCAGCATTCTCGCCTGGGAAATTCCATGGAACAGAGGAGCCGGGTGGGCCCAATTCACAGGGTCACAAAGAGACAGACATGACCGAGTGACTAGGAAATGCCAGTACTTAATGTTCAAGAAAATAGCAAAAAGATACAGTGGATATCAGTATAATTTCTCACCCCTCCAAATAATACTTTATCCCTTTTCTTGTGATTGTCAAGGATTTGTAACCTCAGAGAGGTATATAGTCTTGATTTGCCCTCACCTCACCACTTCTTGGATTCCACTTTTCTGCTATCTACATGGCCACTGGAGGCCAAACACCAATGTGAACAAACAGAAGTGAAAGCCAGTACATGCTGACTTTGTGGCAGTAACAGTACTGACCCAGGGATGTTCTCACACACTGTCTGCATATCTGTACAGAATGGCTCTTAGACTTCAGTCATCTACACAGAATGCAGATACCTGAGCTCTGCCCCGTCCACCTGGACATTCTGCTTTGGCTGGCCTCCTGTGGGTCTGGTATTCTGCATTTTATAATTTCCACATGGGGCCGAGGCAGGTAAGTGATGGCAGCTGTAAGGAAGAGGCTAGACTTCCAGACTCTGAATCCTCAGTCTTCTTGCCCAGTCTCCATTCTTCCATACCATTTTTCTGAAGACTGCCGACTGGAAGATACTGACTTTGAAGAATTTTCAGACACCCTCTAGGGAAAGTTCAGACAAGGTAGAAGGGAGCAGGTCCCCTTGACCATCTGTTCCATTAAGATCCGCAGATGCCTTCTGTCGGCATTGCAGTGATCTCCTCCAGTGAGCAGTCTGTGGGTACTGAACTCAGCCGCCCAATCCTTCGGCTCCAACCCCTGACGACAGGCATTTATGCAGAACTGCTGGAGCTGGAAGCACATTGGGTGAGGTGTGCCGGGACAGGCTTGGGATCCTGTGAAGAAGCAGAAGTAAGGAAGGGCACTGTGGGACTGGTGAGCACTCACGTGTGGCGCAGGAGGAGAGGTGGCATTGATGGGATCGGAAATCTATGCGGGACAAGTAAGGAGGGCAGTGAAAGGCTGCTAGGGAGGCAGAATTCAGTAAAAACAGGAGCTCCTGAAGGTGCTTTCAGAAGGTAAATAGGGACAGGAAAGTGAACCTGGAGAAACTAATCTCAGAGCAACATGAGTGATGTATTAGAGGCACGGGCATTTGAATGCAAGAAAACCAGGCAGACACGCAAGTTCAGTATTTCACTATTTGACACTTTAATTCACTATCTGACACCTTATTGAGGAATTAACCAAGAAATTAATAAGCCCTTAGCTGTCAACAGCCTAGTGATAGAGATAATAAAGGAAATTCTCAGCTCTGTGTGGTTGCCTACATAGACATGCATGGCCACCTATTCAGGAATAAATGCATACACACCAGAGTCTTAACATCAGTCAGCATGTTTAATACAAAAACACCTCCTCCACTCACTCCTGGTTCTCTACCAATACCACATCCGTTATGATCAAGGAGAAAAAAATTAGGAATCTTAATAATTGAATTTCATTTTACACATAGAGAAGAAAATTGTTTTTGGTTTTGCATTGGCTTTAAAACACAGAAAGATATAACCTTATCTTTTTATCCAGAAAGAGGAGGAAACGCTGAAAATAAATGCAGCCTACTCTAACAAACCTCATCGCTGTATTTTAACTGGCTGGTTTCCCTCCTAGGTTATAAGATCCCTTAGGGGAGAGGCCAAATCTGTCTTGTTCACTGTGTTAATCTCAATAACTAGAGCTCCAGTGCCTAGTTGACATACAGGAAATGCTTACAAAATACCCTTGATTGACTAAATTGTACATTAGAATGTCATAGAAATAATTTCAGAACTCACAACTAGAAACAGCTATCTTAAAACCCTACTGTTCTGCCAAACAAATCCAGGCCTCCAAAGAGCAAGGCCAAGTGACCTGACTCAGACTGGATGGCCTTTTCCAAACATGTTTCCAAACACCAGGCGAACAGAGCAGGTTCTTCTCGTGTTACACATCTGTTGCCGGGGTCTAACACAGGGTAACTACTCTGAGGGGTCCCCTGCAAGTGTTACATGAACCACATAAGGTAGCCCCTTAGAGAACTGGATGATGACGACCTATATACCTGATAGATTAAAGTTGCAACACCAGCCACCTTGCTCAAGGTCTTAAGACCGTAATTCATATTGAAGATTTTGTAAACAACTATTGAATTAAATACAGTATTTTGCACGCTTATGAGAATGGATGAGGGGGCTAAAGGAGGTAAGTATAAAAGTGAAAGCGTTTTTTACCATTTCACTGGCATGGACTAGGACAGAGTAACCACGACAACAAGCGATGCCCATTTTCAGTGGTCTTGCACAATATACAATAGTGCCCTGTTCATTCAAAAACCAGGGCAGAGAGTCCTCGTGACACAGCTCTCCTAGGGAACTTGCCCCTCGGTCCTCTTTCCATCTACTGAACCACTCACTGTCTTCAGCACGTGTCCCCCGTGGAAAGGAAAGTCAGAGACTAGAAAAGCTAGCAAGAACGAATCGTAGAGACCAGCTCTGGAAGTGGCAAGTAATAGCCAGGGCAACAGGAAACTGTTTAACAGTGGACCTGGAAGGAAAATGAAGTAGATTTGGAGAACGTGTGGCAATATTTGTCCATGAATGTTAGCGAGGTTTCTGTTCATCTCCTGAATCAGTCAAGCACAAACTAAACTATGATTATTTAATTATATTGTATATAATTAACTGCATGTCTTTATTAACACTATATTTATCAAATCCAGGAAAATTTTATCTCCGTCTTAGTTTCAAAAACCTTCTTTCTTACAAATTTTAACATCTACACGCTTCTGGTGGCCATCCAAAATCAGTCTGGCATTTTTAAAATTGTTACTTTATGTGAATGATCTACTTTTTCCATTTTCATAGAGATGACCTTTGTAAATTCTAAGATCTAATCATTTTAGTTAATTCAAAACAGGTGGGAAATACCTTATAGGAAGTTATTTGTTATGCACGAGATCAAGCTGAAATGTCATCACCTCTCCATAACTCTCCTTGAGATTTCCTTTCCCAGATATAATTAATTGCCCCTCATCTGTGTTTTCACAGTATTTTACACATACTCAATTTTAGAATGACTCATGTTATAGTATATTTATTTGCTTATGTATTTGTCTTCCCCAGGAGTTTGAACTCCTTGGGACTAAGGGAATTTGTATATTCAGGGTCCAAAAGAATTGCTGGCATGTAACAAGCCCAGAGCAAGGGCTACTGAAAGAATTACTGATGCTTCTTCCATCATCTGCCTTATAGCACTGTGTCCACACCAACTTTATAGCACTTAGAAAAAGACATTGCAATTTGTTTTATGTATTTCTATGACTCTCTGGCTACTAAATTGTGTAAATTAGCGATGGAATAATACCTTATTACCAATTGTCAACCATATGTTTGTCTATATGTTCAAATCCCAATCTGTTCCAAAAATGATTTTGTATGCTTCATGCTGTATATAGTGCAAGAGGATAAAAAATATGTACCTGAAAAATTAATGGCAAAGGGTAAATAAGGGTGGAAAAAACTGATGCAGAGAGTCCCAGAATGAGATGGATACATAAAATGCCTGGCAGAGCCGTCCTAAACTGTGTTTGTGGAAAATGAACCGTAAACATGGCTCTGAGCCTTCTCGCAGTCAACACAAAAAGGGCCACGTTCTCAGTTACAAAATGCAGCGTCTCAGACATTCAAACAAGCTGTTTCCTTGAGGCAATGGTAGTTTATCTATTACTTTAAATTTTTATTTCTGGTTTTTAGTACCCGGTTTTTCTGTCAAACCAGGTGTTATAACCATGAACCACATATTTGCTAGAGCTTCTCCAAATAAAATCAGGAACTATTGTTAAAAGATGAAAGGTGAGACCTTTTCTAAGCTCTATAACGAAGTTCCAAAGATTCCATATCCAATGGATATCCACATGAATTACAACAGCCCTTCAATGAATGTCTTCTCCTTAGTCTCCTAATATCACCAATTCCAGAAGTGGGGTCACTTGGGTTAATGAAAGAAGGAAGGATTTGCCACGTCAAAGGAATGAGGGCGAAAACAGAAGAAGGATGGAGGAAGACATGTGAAGTATATTTTATACTAACCAATCGCATTATATTTTCACACAGATAATCCACAAACTAGGACCTCCTTTCATCACGCCAGACCTTCTTTGTGAAGGAAAGGATTTGACTCATGATTCCTAAGTTTTCTTGCAGCTCTTTTAAGACAGGTACTATGCCCACTCAAATCTTGTGTCAAGGCAACTTCCAAGGAAGTCAGTAATGTTCTATTTTACGTATATCATCAAGACAGTTTGAAAGAGCAATTGTAATATTACAGACATTTAAAATAAGTTTTTGGCTCATATGCTTATGTTGCCTAAGACTTGCTTTCACATAAGATCAGAGAACTAAAGTTGCTAGATAAATAATGAAATGAGAGAATTAATCATGTGAGTAGGTTTGCATATCCTGGGACCTCTGGGCTTTGAATGCAAAAAGAACCCAACGTGCCTCACGTAAAGCACATCTGAAATGCATGCAGTTTGTTCAGCTGATGCATTTAATTCTCAGGAATCATCACGTGGACACGTATGAGTTTCCATATGCCGATAACTCTAGCATGAAAGAATATGACTAAAACCCCAGAGGAAAGACTACACAGTCCATGAGTATCAACAGGGAACGAGTCTTAATGAAAGAGGGTTTGTGATAGATGTCAGACTGCACTTGGTGCAAGTACCAGTATATTTGCACTCCCATTACTGTCTCTGAGCACCCTCACACATCCACTCACATACACACAAGCACAAACACACAGCTAATACAAACACAGAAGAGTCCCACAGCTATGGCCATGTGAAGAATTTGGATCAAGGAAGAAAGGAAGCCTGGAGTACCCCTCCTAGAATCCGTACGGCACAGTTGTCGCCTTCCAGTAAGAATCTTAAGAGATAGGCCTTGCTTATTCATTTGCATTCTGCACATCTCCTTTGTGTCTGGGCACACAATCAGTTTTCAATATGTTGAAAGATTGAATAAATAAATCAATGAATGAATGAGCGCTAGACCAGAACAGTCCACCATCGACAGAGCTCCTGTAGAATGACCATCCAGCTTTGTAATTGCTCCTGCTGCCCAGACAGGAGCCAGATGATAACACTGCCTTCCATCATCTGAGTGCTTTAAAAGGTACTAAGGAAGTTCACGTATCCTAAACACATTTTATCTCAACAGCAAGGTCTTGTTATGCAGGGCAGACACCTTGACCCTAACTTTACCTTTTAGGGAACTAGGAGGCACAGAGAGAAATAAGCTTGTCTCTGTTCGGGCATCAGTGGAGCCTGTTGATAGAAAGGGAACCGAAGCCACGGTCTAGCTATCACTCCCTGTCTACTGCTTCCCCTGGGAGACGCACATACACAAATGCACACTGTACATATAATAATCAGTTTTCATTATTTGTGGTAGTTAAGTTCTATAAAGTGAAAGTGAAGTCGTTAAGTCACATCCAACTCTTTGTGACCTCATGGACTGTGGCCTACCAGGCTCCTCCGTCCACGGGATTTTGCAGCCAAGAGTACTGGAGTGGGTTGCCATTGCCTTCTCCAGAGGATCTTCGCAACCCAGGGATTGAACCCGGGTCTCCCGCATTGCAGGCAGATGCTTTACCATCTGAGCCACTTTATGTTCTATAGTCTCTGCAAACACTGAATTAGTGAGTTAGTGAATACTGAACCATTGCTCCTAGGAAATGTATACCTATGTGCATGTCACATAGATCATGATCTTAAATTCTTAAGATATCTCAGATCAGTAGATTCCATTTGATTTATTTACGAAAGACAGCATGAGGCTCAAAAGTGCTGAGTGGTTGCCCACAGTCACTCCACGGACATACATGTGCCGGAGGTGGGATGCCAACCTCGTCCGGTGACGTCAGCATCGGTGCCTCTCACACCACCTCCTGTCTCCACCCCCGGTCCCTTCTATGCGTGACGGAGACAAGAACAGAGGGGCGCCACATTGGGCCCCAGCTGGAAACTTGTCCTTAGGGGGACTCAAAGTGTTCTCACTCTGAACACGTCTGTGAATGTCAGTGAAAGCACCAGGGTGTTGATTTGAAATTACAAGCAAATTCCAATGAGGAGGCAAATCCACAAACATGAAATCTGTGAATGATGAGGCTCAACGGGTCATATCGTGTCACATTATATCCTCGGAATGACCTTTCCCTCGGGGCTGGTCTCCTGATGAGGGGAAGAAGTCCAGATTTGGGATTTGCCCCTGGTAGGCCACGGTGACATCCAACACTTCTCTGCTTCTGCTTTCAGTCTCCAGTCTGCCTGCCACACAGACATGCTTTTGTAAGGTCGGACCCCAGGGGCCATGATGGGCCGCCCCTCATCTCCCTCCCGCGGGCGAGAAGGTCCCCAGGGACAGCACACTTTGCCGGTTGCCATGACGAGCCGCCCCTCCTCTCTCCCGCCGGCAGGGGCAGTCCCTAAGGGAGGGAGGCTCCCGGATCCCGGGGACCAAGGACAGCACACTTCGCCACCAAAGCCGCCCCGCCCCAGCCGCATAGATAAACCTATCAGCCCGCGCCGCCGCAAACCGGCAGCCTATCCAAACCCGCATCCGCTAACACAGCCGTCCCCGCAGCGCGCAGATATGAACAAACCTCTAGCGCGTTCCAGCGCGGACTCCCTGGACCTGCCTCCTTCGGGTCTGGGGACCCCGCCTAGGAGCGCTCCGTCATTAAAGCTTGTTAGATATTCTTTTGGTGTCCTGGTCATCTTTACCTAACAACTTTAACTTCTGGCCTCCATACCTTTTGTACTTTTATGATACTCATAGGCCCTGGACCGGTATACAATGAGAGGGGCATGTATTTTATACGAAGAACTGCCTTCCCTCTCAGGCGGTCCTTTGCCAAAAAAGCAAGCGTGGGAAGCACAGTGAGGAAGCCACAGCAGGGCAGAGGAGCAGAGCTGGAAACACAGCTCCGTGGCCATCGAAGGGGACGGCCGACTTTGAACAGGCTTTAGGTCTGTCTCCTACCTAAACGGCACAGCAGAAGGTCAGAGAACAGACCCCAGAGCCCAATATGAGGAAAGCAGCGCTCCTTCTGCCTTGATCTCTGAAAAACCACTGAGGAGAGCCTTCAGGGCAGCCCCTCTGAGCCATCGCCACAATGCACCAAAGTCCCTGCTTCCAGCGAGCCCTGCATTAGACATTTTGCATATACTAAGCATTTAGATCTCACAAGAACACCACCAAGAATGGTACTGAGTTCTTCCCACATGTGAGGGAAAGGAGGTCTTAAAAAGGCGAAGAGGTTTGCCCAGGGCCATTCAACCAGTCGCAGCAAGGCCAGGACTCAACCCAGTGCTGGCTGAGCCGATGGCCATGTCCCCTCCACACTGCAGCTCCCTTCTGTGGGTACTAGAGAGACACTGGCATGGATCTGAACATAGCTGGCAGCACTAGAATTCTCTCCTGCATGCAACAGTGAAGCCATATTAAAGGGCTACCTTGAGAGAAAAGAAAATGCAATTCATCAAATTATTGGCTTGGTTCCTATAAAAAGAAATTGACCTTCTGAACTAAGTGTTTCAATCTACCGGGTAATGATGCATGTGTTCTAATAATTATAGATTTTCATTCTCACTATCATAAAAGAAATAATTTGTTGTAAAAAACATAGTTCAAAAGTTATCCACCTACCCTTATTGTCAAAAGATGTTAAAGGCTTTAGAATCATGTATATTTTGTGTCCTCTCATATATGAATCAATTTTAAAGCTAAATATAGTGTTCAGCTAAAGATGTTTGATGCTTTTCTTGAATGCAAGACATTTGAAAAAATAACAGACTGGGATGTTCTATTCCCAAGCAGGCCTGGATGCAATCATCCTNGAGAACAGACCCCAGAGCCCAATATGAGGAAAGCAGCGCTCCTTCTGCCTTGATCTCTGAAAAACCACTGAGGAGAGCCTTCAGGGCAGCCCCTCTGAGCCATCGCCACAATGCACCAAAGTCCCTGCTTCCAGCGAGCCCTGCATTAGACATTTTGCATATACTAAGCATTTAGATCTCACAAGAACACCACCAAGAATGGTACTGAGTTCTTCCCACATGTGAGGGAAAGGAGGTCTTAAAAAGGCGAAGAGGTTTGCCCAGGGCCATTCAACCAGTCGCAGCAAGGCCAGGACTCAACCCAGTGCTGGCTGAGCCGATGGCCATGTCCCCTCCACACTGCAGCTCCCTTCTGTGGGTACTAGAGAGACACTGGCATGGATCTGAACATAGCTGGCAGCACTAGAATTCTCTCCTGCATGCAACAGTGAAGCCATATTAAAGGACTACCTTGAGAGAAAAGAAAATGCAATTCATCAAATTATTGGCTTGGTTCCTATAAAAAGAAATTGACCTTCTGAACTAAGTGTTTCAATCTACCGGGTAATGATGCATGTGTTCTAATAATTATAGATTTTCATTCTCACTATCATAAAAGAAATAATTTGTTGTAAAAAACATAGTTCAAAAGTTATCCACCTACCCTTATTGTCAAAAGATGTTAAAGGCTTTAGAATCATGTATATTTTGTGTCCTCTCATATATGAATCAATTTTAAAGCTAAATATAGTGTTCAGCTAAAGATGTTTGATGCTTTTCTTGAATGCAAGACATTTGAAAAAATAACAGACTGGGATGTTCTATTCCCAAGCAGGCCTGGATGCAATCATCCTGGCTCAGGTACACCTGAAAACCAACCATCAACACGTAAGGAAACAGGCATTTACCCTCTTCTTCCAGGAAACAAAAGCATTACTTTAACACTCTTCTATCCAGCCACCTCCTCAGCCTTTGCAGGAAAACAGATACCATTCCGACAGCTCCCAAGTTTTATGTATTGTATTTTTTAAATGATGTAAGATTGATTCAGTGCCTTTGAACTTCCTCTAAACATCCAAAGCACTTAGGATCATTAAGATGCTTTCAGAATGCAGAGAATGTATCCCTCAAGCACTCTTTGCTGCTTGCTGTAGATTGAGTGTTGTCTCTGTCTCACCTACCCTGGGTGTCAGCTCACAGCTCATTACTATAAATTGCTAGCACAGTGAATCACGGAGATGAATTGTAGAAAACGTATACAAGAGGAGTTACTAGGCCATGTATCTGTGGGAAGTGCTAGGTATTAATGCAGGAATATAAGATTCAAGGGTTCCAAAGATATCTATCTTCTGAATCAGTGATCATACTGCTGTGCAGGAACCTGGATGACATTTTTTAAAGGAGGCACCACTTTCCTGATTTGAAGCCACTCATTCTGAGACACAGCACAGTATTGACAATGGATAGAAAACAATAGAGATGACAGCAGGGTATCCACACTAGGTGGCCAAAGGTAGAAATAACACTTGAGCAAGTTGAACTGAGTTTATTGTCTCGGGCCCCTCATTTAAGAGATCCCCCGTCTACTGTGGTGAGTGGCCAAGAGACAGGGACTCAGGGAGGCAGAACAATCAGGAGGCCTAACATAGGGAGGGACAGTGAGTTTAAAAACAAGTACAGTTTCCTTAAGTCACACAAGGAAATCAGTACACTTACACTGTGGCAGGGCTACTCTAATTTCTACTCACATACCTAGACTTGTGAAATCTTTCAAAGTTGCTGTCTTTGATGTTCATCTCACTCTGATTTGCCTTTGTTAAAAAAAAAATGTTAAAGGATGATAGGTAGTTTCAAAAAAACTTCTATAAGTAGCTTTCAGTGGCTCTCAAACTTTTTTGACTCAAATTCCATAATGAAAAATTTTATATCCTAACACAGTACAAATATATAAATATATAAACAAAAGCATACACACAGAGAGGCAAAAACTTTAACAATACTTTAACTGGTGATGATGACTGTAGGAATAAAATAAAAGAAGACTTTAACCCAGAAGTAGTGTATTATGAAGTTAATAGTTATATTTATCTAGAATATTTCATGAGATGGTACCATCCTGACAATAAAACAATAAAGTGAAATAAAGGAAAAGATAGGCAAGTAATTGTGTACAAATTGTATGACCTCGATTTTTAAACCAATCTTACCTTGATAATTTCAGATTATTAATTCAATCTTTCTTTAGGATTCAGAAGGGAAAAGAACTTTCTTAAAGTGAAAATATTAGTCACTCAGTGGTGTCCAGCTCTTTGTGACCCCATGGACTACAGCCCATGAGGCTCCTCTGTCCATGGAATTCTCCAGGCAAGAGTGCAGGAGTGGGTAGCCATTCCATTCTCCAGGGGATCTTCCTGACTCAGTAAGTGAACCTCAGTCTCCTGCATTGCAGATAGATTCTTTACCATCTGAACCACCAAGGAAGTGAACAGTGTCCAAATCCTACTTACTCTATAGACAGCCAACAGAAGTATGGCTTATCAAGGAAAAAGATGAGAAGTTCTGTAAAATTATAAAAAGGAAGCCATGATTTTCTGATAAATTCAGACCGTATACACAATCAATTTCTATTATTAAAAGTATGAGTCTTAATTATAATAACAGCAGTAACAACTATTAAGTACCTGCATTCGGGAATTCTCATCGCCTACTCAAAAGAAAAACAGAACTAGGGTGATTTATAATTTATGCAATGCAACTAATGAGAAGTATTGAATTACTTTACTCTTTTTCATTCATTCATTCATTTATCTGAGCACATAGTATTTTCTAACCACTATGATATTCCTGGCTCTTTAATAAGGCATGGAGACCCCAAAGATAAAGACAGAGATCTTGTCCCCAAGCAGCTCAAAACAGAGTGAATGATCCAGGCAAGTAGATACTGATGTTGAATGTGAGACGCAAACACCAGAGTCAAACATCAAGGGCTTTGGAGACAGGAATGCTGTAGGTCTTGGGTAAAGGGGAAAAGATTCTCCATTTGGGCTGAGTTGTAAAAAGTGTGTGGATTTTACCAGGTAGACAAAGGATAGAAAGGCATTCCCAAGAGAGAATAGCTTCAAAAGCTCAGAGATGAAAGAGAATGAGCCCAGTCTGAGAACGCAAATATTTCAGAATGACTAGAATGTAAGATACGATGCAGAGAGAATAGGAAGAGATGAAAAAAGATTAGAACATGTAAACCATAAGAACAGTGCTTTTTATGCTCTTCTTAAAGCTCAACATTCAGAAAACTAAGATCATGGCATCTGGTCCCATCACTTCATGGCAAATAGATGGGGAAACAGTGGAAACAGTGTCAGACTTTTATTTTGGGGGACTCCAAAATCACTGCAGATGGTGATTGCATCCATAAAATTAAAAGACGCTTACTCCTTAGAAGGAAAGTTATGACCAACCTAGACAGCATATTAAAAAGCAAAAACATTACTTTGCCAACAAAGGTCTGACTAGTCAAGGCTATGGTTTTTCCAGTCATCATGTATGGATGTGAGTGTTGGACTATAAAGAAGGCTAGGCACAGAAGAATTGATGCTTTTGAACTGTGGTGTTGGAGAAGACTCTTGAGAGTCCCTTGGACTGCAAGGAGTTCCAACCAGTTCATCCTAGAGGATATTAGTCCTGAGTGTTCATTGGAAGGACTGATGTTGAAGCTGAAACTCCAATACTTTGGCCACGTGATGCGAAAAGCTGACTCATTTGAAAAGACCTTAATGCTGGGAAAGATTGAGGGCAGGAGGAGAAGGGGACAACAGAGGATGAGATGGTTGGATGCCATCATTGACTCGATGGACATGGGTTTGAGGAAGCTTCGAGAGTTCGTGATGGACAAGGATGCCCGGAGTGCTGCGGTTCATGGGGTTGCAAAGAGTAGGACACGACTGAGCGACTGAATTGAACTGAGAGCATGGAGTTCTCCCTAATGCAGTGGAGAGCCCACAGAGTGTCTGGGGCTAAGAAGTAACAGATCTTTTTTGTGTTTTAGAAAGATTACCCTGGGATGAGTTTGGAGGCATGCAGGGTTAGAAACAAGGAGGTTTATTTAGAAGGTGGACTTAAGCTTGCGGACCCTTGTAACTACTAGACAGACTCTGCCAAAAGAACCTGCAGAGATGCTACCCTCCGTGAATCCAAAGTCCAAGTTTAGATCCCTCGGTTGCAGCGGATGGAGACATGCTCTTTCTTCAGCTAAATGTGCTGTGTTTCCTAGTACTTGACACAAAGAGAAGTGCTGGCTTCATAGAAATAATTAATCCCCCTTTTTCTGCCACTGGGATAAACAAAGAAGGAGAAAAAAGAAATAGATGTTATAAAAAAATAAAATCCAAGGCAGATCAAAGGGGATGTGGCAGAGGATTCAGCAACTGCCACCCTTAAGCAAAGAACAGTAATGAAGAAATGAGTTTTGGCAGCCCAGCCAATGGGATATTAAAGAAATTAATCCAGAAGGGATGTAATGACCTGAAAAAAATGATGAGCAAAGACCAGAAGGATCAGAAGAGAGAAAAAGGGAGTAGGCAGGTAAGAGCCATTTTCTTCTCTGCCCTGCCTATTTGAAGGGTATCAGATTTAAGACCTCAGCAAAGAAAGAAGATATGAAAAAGCAAGCCACAGAATGGATTCGACAAAGTCATTTAAATTTCTCATTCTTCTTATTCATTTTTCTTGTTAAGGCAAAGAATGGTATTTTAATTTACTGTCATAACAGAGGAACTGGCTATTGATAAAGGCAGGCTGGTTCAAGAATGATGAAGTTCCACTAAACTCAGGACGCATTTTCAGATGCTTTGTTTTTCCAGCTAAAGATTCGAGTAGCTTTTGAGACGCAAGCCTTTAATATAATGTATGTTGATGGTTTTCGTTTTTTTCATTCCAGAATGGACTTCAGTACAACAGGGAATTAAACTGAAATCATTAAATTCTTTCTACTTAGCACTTTAGAGAACACTTCCATCCAGCCTGTGTAAGGTTAGTGAATAATATAATAAACTGTTAATACTGAACTCTTTGGGATTTATCTGATTTTAAAATGATTTTTCCACATCATTAGGTGGTCTCATTTTCTTTTGGTTCTGTGAGTTGAAGGTAAACTTGATGGTCTAAGAATATTTTCCTAACCAAAGCCTCTCAAATGAACTTTGAAATGGCCTGCCCAGTAACAACAACAGGTCAGCATTTGCAGTGAGTTCTGAGCAAAAGCTGCACAGGTTCAAATTCTTATTTATTAACTGGTTTGTGCTTTTTACACACAGTTGGATATTTCTTCCTTTGGCCTAAACTGAGGGTACTCATCATGGGAAATTTAAATGGGCCATTCAGTCCCAAGTTTTTAAAAAACATCCATCCTTACCCATTATTTTTATGAATCAGGAAACTGTGTTACCAAAAGTTCTGATTATTAAGGAAACTGCAGAATAAACATCAAAATAAGGAACCCTCCAATAATTTGACTTCAATAATCAGTACTATACTCCAAAATATGAAAAAAAAGATCTGTATTTATAACATTATGGCCATTAACCTTTTTTCCCAGCTAAAATATCTTTTTAGTTCTTATATTCTCAACATTGGCTAAGTCTGCCTGTCATCTGATTTCTAGAATTTTAGCCTCCGTTGGCCCTACTCCAGTGTCTCCACCCCAATTACCACCCACTCTGAAGAAAGGATGTATGCCCACTGCCCATAAGTCAAGGTAAAGAACATTTGCCAAGAAACCTGCCCTTCGCCAGAAGTGGGCAAAGGGGCAGCCTCAGCACACAACCTCCTAAGGGCTTTGTTTTGTGGTTGGAGGCTGTGAGAATGTTCTCGGCTTCCAAGGGGAGGGAGCCCTGACCCAGCTTTCAGCCAGAGCTGCTGCTGCAGAACTAATTACCAGTGTGAAAAAAAAAAAAAAAAGATTCGATTCAGGTCAGTGTTTCTTCGAACATTGTTTACATTTGATTTTAAATCCATACAATGGCAGAATTGACATTTGCAGCTCACGACCACATTAATTTGTGAGGTTTTATGTTATTTTATTTTCCGGTTAGAAATGTTTGAGGAGGCATTTATCATTAAAGCCGTGGCCTTTGCTCCGGGAGCTTAGCCTCCCAAGTACAATAACAAAAACTGCTAATTAAAGAGGGAAACATTCAGGAGTGATCACAAAGGACACCCCTTCCTCATCAGCACAGAACAATGGGCCTGCTCCTATCCCCCTCCTCACAGGAGGCTTAGTCCTGTGAAGCCAGCTCCACCTGCCCAGGGCTTCACTTAATTCTGCTGGCTTAAGAACAGGAGGGGAGATCCAAGGTAGACTAGTTTATGACAAAAACAAACAATTCCCAAATCTCTGTGCTTCACTCCAACAGAAGTTCATTTCCCACAGCCTCAAAATCCATCGCAGGTGGAGGCAACACGCTGGAGAAGCGTGCCCCTACAGAGTGACTGTGCAGTTCCTCCTGAGAGAGGGACTGCCATCTTGTCAATACACCGTCTGGAACCTCGCCTTCCTTGTTCTAGCCAGGAGGGGAAGAAAGTGCTAGTCTCACACTAGTACTTCAGGGCTTCATCCAGGAAGAAATGAACGGCACAGTAACTGGCCATTCCCCTGTAAGAGGGCGAGAGAATGTTGTTCTTCCACAGAGTAAATGAAGAGACTCTGACAAGGGTGAGCACTTATACGTGACACCTTACAGATATATGGTCCTTCTCACTTTATTTAACACTCCTATATTGTGTGGGATACTTACTTTTCAAACAGGGATACTTTCTCTCTTCCAATAAATTTTAAAATTCCTCACAGATACTTCTATTTTCCTTTTCTCATTTCTTTGCTATTTCCATTGACATGTGAATTTTTTTTCCTACCAAATGTCAGATAAGTCAGTTAAGAAAATAGATTTTTTTCAAGAGAGAATATGCTTAACATTGTTCTCAAAAATACATTTTTATACTCTACCACCATGAATGTTATCCAAAGCACAATTTTATGACCTCTACGTTACTGAGGCTCGAAGGCAATGTGTTTCCAAAGCCCTCTGAATTAGGACCTTCCATTTTATATATGAAAAAACTAAATTATAAACAGGTTACATAAGTTGTCGAAGGTCACATAGCTAACCAGTGGCAGGGTCAGGATTCAACCCAGATATCCTGGCTATACTTTCCACTTTAAACCATAATGTTATACAACCTTATCCACACACACACACACACACACATACACACACACAAAGTCTAATATTGCTGTCTATTGAGGAAGGAGTTAATGAATATGAGTTTGGAAAGACAGAGAATGCATGCTGGAGGGTATTTTGTGCCATCCTAAGAAAGGTGGGTTAATCCTCTAACCTAGAGGCCTGCAAAGTGTTCCTGTAGAGTTAGATAGTAACTATTTCAGCTTTTATAGACCCTATACTAATCACAAATATCTAATGCTTCTTCACTGTTCATGTTTTTTTTTTCATGTATGGAAGAGTGGAGCCTGTGCATGAGTTTTATTTGTATAAAAACAGGTGATGGGCCAAACTTCATTCACGGGTCATAGTTTTCTCTGCTATAAGCAATGAAGGACCTTGGAGAATTCTGACTGAGCACTGATATTTTCAGACTTGTGGTGGGTGGATGATGTTTGTGGTAGATGGATGGTGAGAGGCAAGATAGAAAAAGAAAAGAAAGTGAAGTCGCTCATTCATGTCTGACTCTTTGCAACCCCATGGACTGTAGCCTACCAGGCTCCTCCATCCGTGGGATTTTTTCAGGCAAGAGTACTGGAGTGAGTTGCCATTTCCTTCTCCAGGGGATCTTCCCAACCCAGAGATTGAACTCAGGTCTCCCACACTGCAGGCAGACATTTTACCATCTGAGCCACTAGGGAAGCCCTAAAATAGAAAAAGGAAGATAGAAAAAGAAAGCAGCAGAAACAGTCCCCATAAGACATGTGTGCTCACTCAGTCATGCCCAACTCTTTGCGACCCCGTGCACTGTAGCCCACCAGGCTCCTCTGTCCGTGGAATTTTCCAGGCAAGAGTACTGAGATAGGTTGTCATCTCCTCCTCCAGGGGGTCTTCCTTACCTAGGAATCAAAGCCACATTTCTTGTATCTCCTTCTTGTATCTCCTACACTGCCCCACCTGGGTAGACCACATGTAAGAAATGATGGATGCCCACATAGAGGCAGTGGCAGAAGGAAGCGAGAGAGGGCATGGGCAAGAGAACTCTTGGGCTGGTACAGCTGATGATATTCGTCAATTAGGTACATGAGCTAAAGGAGGGGAATAAATTCGGGAGGACGATGGGTGCAGAGCCGCACCAGGCACCTATTAAGGAAGATCAGACAGAGTAAAGGAAGTTGAAAGGGAGACGTATTTGGAGTGGAGCAAGTCTGATGTGTCTAGAGTGGTCTGATATAGTTGCCCATTAGTCACTGTTACATTTATGTTTGGGACATGGGAGAGATACATGAGTGGGACATGTGGGCTCAGAGTCAACAGATTGATTTTAAGTTATGAGAGTAAATGAGATAACCCAGGAAGGAGGCTAAAGAAAGGTTGATAAAAGACCCATGACATCAACAATTTATNGCACCAGGCACCTATTAAGGAAGATCAGATAGAGTAAAGGAAGTTGAAAGGGAGACGTATTTGGAGTGGAGCAAGTCTGATGTGTCTAGAGTCGTCTGATATAGTTGCCCATTAGTCACTGTTGCATTTATGTTTCGGACATGGGAGAGATACATGAGTGGGACATGTGGGCTCAGAGTCAACAGATGGATTTTAAGTTATGAGAGTAAATGAGATAACCCAGGAAGGAGGCTAAAGAAAGGTTGATCAAAGACCCATGATATCAACAATTTATGTAAATATCAGTATTTAAGAATGTTACAGAAAGACACCTGAAAAGAAGACCAGGGAGCTCAATGAAGAAACTTAATAAGGGGAAAGATTAAGAAGGATAGAGAGGTCGGGAGGGCAAATACTGCAAGGAAACCAAATAAGGTGATTGAGATGTGTCCATAAAAGCTGACCATCAGAAGATCATTAGTGGTGTTAGAAGAGTTATGTCAGACTGGAGAGGAAGTATGCCAACTTGCAAAGAATTAAAGAGAAAGAGAAAAGCAGTTCAGATGTAAGGATATGTGCATCAAGTGATGGGAAGGACCTACATAAGCAAAAGAGAGGGACCTTTGAAGATACAGGCAAGAAAGAGAGACATAACTCACTGAAACCAGATTCCTGGCAGGTACAGGGTAAAATTCAGAACTCAGGGAAACGGACTCACTTTAGATTTAAGGTTGCAGAGAAGCAGGAGGAATGCTCAGTGTCACAGAGACTGATCTCAGAAACAGACGAGCAGAATGGTGAGGAAATTCAGAGCTGATGAAGCTTTCTTTGGTCTGTGAACAAGAAGCAGTGCCTGCAGTCAGTTCAGCCACTTCAGTTGCCCAGTCGTGTCTGACTCTGCGACCCCATGGACTGCAGCACACCAGGCCTCCCTGTCCATCACCAACTCCCTGAGTTTGCTCAAACTCACGTCCATTGAGTCGGTGATGCTGTCCAGCCATCTCATCCTCTGTCGTCCCCTTCCCTTTCTGCCTTCAATCTTTTCCAGCATCAGGGTCTTTTCAAATGAGTCAGCTCTCCGCATTAGGTGGCCAAAGTATCGGAGTTTCAGCTTCAACATCAGTCCTTCTAATGAACACCCAGGACTAATCTCCTTTAGGATGGACTGGTTAGATCTCCTTGCAGTCCAAGGGACTCTCAAGAGTCTTCTCCAACACCGCAGTTCAAAAGCATCAATTCTTCGGTGCTCAGCTTTCTTCACAGTCCATCTGACATCCATACATGACCATTGGAAAAACCATAGACTTGACTAGATGGACCTTTGCTGGCAAAGTAATGTCTCTGCTTTTGAATATGCCATCTAGGTTGGTCACAGCTTTCCTTCCAAGGAGCAAATGTCTTTTAATTTCACGGTTGTAGTGCCTTAAGTACCGTGTATCTGTATATTAGGAACCTGTACATCTGAAGAGTCAAGAAAGGTGAGGAACAGCGTAGTGAGCAGGGTCAAAGAAGCCACCATCCATCAGTAGCTGTAAGTGCGGAAGTCCAGACATTCTGTGCAAGGGTCTCTGTGTGTGGCAAAGGCAGCTTCCCCCACCTTTGAAAAATTTTGACTAAAGGTCCTCTTAGAGTAGTCCCCATAGCTCTTTGCTCTCCTTGATATACAACCGGTAATTCCCTCACTACAACATTTCTTCACAGGATGTTTATGGTGCCTGTGACTCCACCATTAGAATGTGTCTCTGTGGTTAGGCAACATCTTCAGGTTGGGCTTCCCTGGTGGCTCAGACGGTAAAGCATCTGCCTGCATTGTGGGAGACCTGGGTTCAATCCCTGAATCAGAGAGATTCCCTGGAGAAGGAAATAGCAACCCACTCCAGTACTCTTGCCTGGAAAATTCCATGGATGGAGGAGCCTGGTGGGCTACAGTCCATGGGGTCGCAAAGAGTTGGACACGACTGAGTGACTTCACTTCCCTCACTTCAGGTTGAGAACTCACAGTATAGAAGGATTAGTTGACAACTAGTTGAAGACAAGTAGGGTGGCCTGAGCCTCAAAGAGNTGGACACGACTGAGTGACTTCACTTCCCTCACTTCAGGTTGAGAACTCACAGTATAGAAGGATTAGTTGACAACTAGTTGAAGACAAGTAGGGTGGCCTGAGCCTCAAAGAGTGTGACTGTGGTTTGGAAATCGGGAGAAGGTGAACTGTCTTGAAGTTCAGGTTCACTTCCTTCATACGGAGACTTGTGCTGGCCTTGTGTATGGGGTTGCGGGCATGTGGCTGTAATAAGCCCCACAAAGCACGCGTCCTTTGCAGCCTTGCAGTACCCATGGAAGTCAAGCCTCTGAAAGGGAAAAATACTACTAGTTATTTATGAAAAGATATTTTAACAACATCCTGTAAAAAAAAAGCGCCCCCCCCCACCTCCCTGCTAATGTGGGAGGAGAGGTTTACTTCTATGGGAATAGTAGTCTTAAGAGAAGCGTTTCTATTGTTTTCAGAGATCAGCGAGACAAGTTAGTCCTGGAAGAAGGAGACACCTTCTCGGCAGGAATCCACTGCAGTGCTGGGGGCCCTGGGAAGCAGCAATGTGATGAGGGTGTTGATGAACCTGTGCTGTGCAGTACAGTCCTCATATACAAACACTTGGATAGGCTGGGGCTAGAGTTGTGCATCATGTCCAATTCTGAGGGGTGGATGGGTAGCGCTGATAGGATGGTCTTGAAGAATCCTGAGAGCCTCGGGCTTTTCATCCCGAGTTCTCAGATCCTGCAGAGCAGACACAGAGGATGAAGGTTCCTTGAATGGGCCAAGGGAGGGTCTCAGTGAAGAGGTGGCTCAGAGAGCCTTTCCTCCCCCCTACCTCTTTCTCTCCTTCCTTACCTCCCTTCCTTCTTCCCTCCCTCCTTCCTTCAGGTGCCCTGGGTGAGGTTCTGCTCACTGCGAACCTAGTTCTAACACAGTACTTTGAACTCAGCAGCTCGTTCTAATTAGCTGTGAATACGGCTTCCCTTCTCCCTGGACTCTGAGCACCCAGAGACTGGCCTCTGCCCACCTCCTTCAGTCCCTTTCTCTTGTTCCCTAAGTGCTGCATACCTAGAAGGAATATCAAAAACATATTTATGAATTGAAAGACATATGGGAACTTTGCAAAGCAAGGATGTCTTTGCATCACCAATTTCTTGGCTAATTAGACAAAAAATCAGAAAAACGGCTAAAAATGACAAATATTACACTCTGAATCCTCTTCAAGATGTATAATAATGTGTGGAGCAGCAGGAATCTTTATTCTCATCCTCTGAAAATATAATTACAAAGCTAGAGAGGACTAGAAGAATCATTTGCTCAAGTCTGCCCTGCCTCCAGGTAGGCTATATTAAATTATCTCAGACAGATGAAAGTCTATCCTCCCTTTATTTCAAAAAATGAGATTTTAATTCCCCCATTCTAGTGTTAAAAAAGGCCTCAGCCAAGCATATCATCCTGATTTCTTCTGTAAAGTCCACCTGGCACACATTTTAAGTTACAATAGCACCAGCTGGATAAGATTCCTTTTATCATAATCTTACAAATTATATGTATAAAAAGAACATATGACCAAACCAGGTTTCAGGTGTGAAACGTGATGGTAAAAGGATGCGATACGATGGTTCTCTAAGTCACTATATGTACAGTAGTCTCTTTTCAATCCCTCTTGCCCACATTTGAAATTCTAGGATACAGGGATATATCTTATTTATTCCTTTTTCTGTTGCCATGAGAAATTTAGATCTGAATTTGTAAACAGCAGTAATAACTCCTACTAACAACTAGAAGAAACTGAATGGACTGGCAGAAGAGGATGGTGAAGTAAGGATCAAAGTTGTAGCCGGGAAGCCTCGAGAGACTGAGGGACCAAAGACAAACCAGCAGAAACTGTCCACATCATGGATGCAGGACCCAGGGGCACTCGGCAGGCGCTGCAGCCTCNTTAATAGTCACACCACCAACTAAAGGATGGACCAGCCCAAAGCAGCTTAACGTTACCTGTGAACTAGCCCCTTTGTGGATTTTCATAGTCTCTCAGTATCAAATGACCTCATTTGTTGGCTCATTGGTTTAAAAGAAGCATTCTATTTCCCGTGATTGTACTTCAATATGCTCTAATCCATTGGGATTATTGTGGCAGAACATTTCAACCCAGTGTAGCTTTCTGGCTCAAATAACTTTCATGAGAGCAAAACACAGAGTCAATTTACGATCAAGAAATATATAAAACCCTTAGTTATACGGCAGGTGCCAAAATCAAACTACCTCAGTGACTTAGTTATTTTTTTTAATTTATATTTTTGAAAGTGTTTTAGCACCATACCCACACACACACAAAGCTGCAACTTGAACCTTGATGAAATCAGAAAGGAATTTAAGGATTTTTATTTTATTTTATGTCCAGCTGGTGGCCAATGTGTTTATCTTGGTAGGGAGAGGGGGCAGGTGGGGGATAAAAATAGTAGTTACAATAAAAGAATGATCTCAGTATGGAATTTTTAAATAAATGAGAAAGAGTGGATGGCACAATTGAAAATCTATATACTCCACAGGAAGCCATGTGGGAATAGAAGGAACAACAGCTCACCTTCCAGGGAAGAACAAATGAAGACGTCATCAAAGCCCAACATTCATTAGCAGTGGCCCTCAGCCTCCCGTCTAATCTCAGGCTGAGGATATAGGACTATTCCAAGAGTGTTATTACGTGCCTATTCTGTGTCAGGCAGAATTGTCTACCTAACTCAAGGGGCCCAGAGAAAAATGAAANCCTCAGCCTCCCGTCTAATCTCAGGCTGAGGATATAGGACTATTCCAAGAGTGTTATTACGTGCCTATTCTGTGTCAGGCAGAATTGTCTACCTAACTCAAGGGGCCCAGAGAAAAATGAAAATGCAAGGCCCCTTGTTCAATGATTATAAAGAATTTCAATACGGCGACAGAAAAATGTTAAACCAAGGATAATACCCCATGCAACTGCACATTCACACACTCAAAATTGACCCTGGTGCCAGCTATACCCACACCCACATCATCTCACTGAACTGCACAACAACCCCGGAGGGGTTCCCCCTGCTTTACAGCCAGGCCATTGAAGCCGAGAGAGAGATTTCACTCAAGTCAGTCAGCTAATTAGAGCTCACATCTCCATCCTATAGGACAAGCACTTTCTGGCACCCCAACCAGAGTTAGCTTCCTTACAATATACATAATGGAGAGAATATGCACTATATACATCTTGTACACATATATATTGTAGGCCAGTAAAATCTTCAGTGTTATAGTTGAACTTCTAATCTTCCAAAGAAAATCTGGACTTCAATCAGGCAGAACTCCCAAATTCACCCTACTTGTTCTATCTGTATGTTGCTCACAATTTTGCCAGGTAAGTATTAAATAAACGAATAAGTGGATAAGCATGGCATTTATTACCATATAATGTACTTTGATAAATCTTTTTCATTTTTTGGAAGCATCAGCACATCATTTTACATTTTTTATTATTTTTATTGAAATATAGTTGAAACAATATATTAGCTTCACATGTACAGTACAGTGATTCGACATTTACATACATTACAGATTGATCACATGAGAAAACTAGCAACCATCTGCCACCACACAAAATTATTATGATATTATTGACTGTGTTCCCTATGCTATGTATTACATCCTGATACATTTCATAACTGAACGTTTGTACCTCTTATTCCGCTTGATTATTTCATTCATTCCCCCCACCTTCTCTCCTCTGGCTACTGCCAACTTGTTCTCTGTGGCTATGATTCTGCTTGTTTGTTCTTTTTTTTAGATTCCATTTATAAGTGAAATCGTAAGGAATCTGTCTTTCTTTGTGTGACTTATTTCACTTGGAGTAATATGCTCTATGTCCATCCATGTTGTTGGAAATGGCAAGATTCCATTCTTTTTTATGGCTTTGTAATGATCCATTCTATTTGCTAAGCATTCTGCTAGTCACTGGAAATAAATAAACATAAATGTAAACATGAATGCAGGGTTTTTCCCCCTCTTAAAGGCCTTATCATCTAGTAGGACTGACAGAAAAACTAGAGAAAAATGCAGCAGTATGGTAAGTGCAAGATCAGAGTGTGGACAAGCTTAGAATTTAATGGAAATAAATCAGAATGGGGACTCGGAAAAGGTTTCCAAAGAACAAGATGCTTTTTGAAGGTGAGGAAAAGGTACTTATATATTTTTTTTAAGTCCCTGGAAGAAAATTTCAGAAATAGGAACAATATTTTCTAAAATCCATGAATTACCAAATGGCAAGCTTGAAGGCAGGATCATGTGCAGAGTGGTGGGAGACAAGGATGGACAAGCTGAGCCAGTCCATCAAAGGAGCTTGGGTACAAAGCCCAGAACAAGAGCTTTCTCCTAAAAGTGGTGAGGGACCCTTCTGGGAGCCAAAAGACATTCCCCGGACAAAAGACTTGGCTCTCAATCAGGAAACATTTAGAAACAGAAATCCTAGGCTGCATAGCCAAAAACTGATCTTGGCTTTCCCAGCCCCGTTTATTCTCAGTTCTCCATAAAAGCTACCCTACAAATCTTCCAAAATTCCTGAGAATGAGAAAGACCAGACTTCTTGGAATTCTTGCAAGAATTGATTTTATAGCTGAACATCCACCCATAACCCTTGGTTTATTAAGGCCAGCCCCACGAGCCTCGCCACTCCGTTAGAGGTTTACAGTCACCCTTGTATGATGCTTCTGGTCTTGAATTGAGGATCCAATCTCTCTGAAGTCAGAGTACGTTCTGTGGCAATTCTATAGACCTAATTGATGCTTTTGAACTATGGTGTTGGAGAAGACTCTTGAGAGTCCCCTGTACAGCAAGGAGATCCAACCAGTCCATCTTAAAGGAAATCAGTCCTGACTATTCATTGGAAGGACTGAGGCTGAAGATGAAACTCCAATACTTTGGCCACCTGACGTAAAGAACTGACTCTTTGGAAAAGACCCCAATGCTGGGAAAGATTGAAGGTGGAGGAGAGGGGGACGACAGAGGATAGATGGTTAGATGGCATTACTGACNCTGCTAATCACTGGAAATAAATAAACATAAATGTAAACATGAATGCAGGGTTTTTCCCCCTCTTAAAGGCCTTATCATCTAGTAGGACTGACAGAAAAACTAGAGAAAAATGCAGCAGTATGGTAAGTGCAAGATCAGAGTATGGACAAGCTTAGAATTTAATGGAAATAAATCAGAATGGGGACTCGGAAAAGGTTTCCAAAGAACAAGATGCTTTTTGAAGGTGAGGAAAAGGTACTTATATATTTTTTTTAAGTCCCTGGAAGAAAATTTCAGAAATAGGAACAATATTTTCTAAAATCCATGAATTACCAAATGGCAAGCTTGAAGGCAGGATCATGTGCAGAGTGGTGGGAGACAAGGATGGACAAGCTGAGCCAGTCCATCAAAGGAGCTTGGGTACAAAGCCCAGAACAAGAGCTTTCTCCTAAAAGTGGTGAGGGACCCTTCTGGGAGCCAAAAGACATTCCCCGGACAAAAGACTTGGCTCTCAATCAGGAAACATTTAGAAACAGAAATCCTAGGCTGCATAGCCAAAAACTGATCTTGGCTTTCCCAGCCCCGTTTATTCTCAGTTCTCCATAAAAGCTACCCTACAAATCTTCCAAAATTCCTGAGAATGAGAAAGACCAGACTTCTTGGAATTCTTGCAAGAATTGATTTTATAGCTGAACATCCACCCATAACCCTTGGTTTATTAAGGCCAGCCCCACGAGCCTCGCCACTCCGTTAGAGGTTTACAGTCACCCTTGTATGATGCTTCTGGTCTTGAATTGAGGATCCAATCTCTCTGAAGTCAGAGTACGTTCTGTGGCAATTCTATAGACCTAATTGATGCTTTTGAACTATGGTGTTGGAGAAGACTCTTGAGAGTCCCCTGGACAGCAAGGAGATCCAACCAGTCCATCTTAAAGGAAATCAGTCCTGACTATTCATTGGAAGGACTGAGGCTGAAGATGAAACTCCAATACTTTGGCCACCTGACGTAAAGAACTGACTCTTTGGAAAAGACCCCAATGCTGGGAAAGATTGAAGGTGGAGGAGAGGGGGACGACAGAGGATAGATGGTTAGATGGCATTACTGACGCTATGGACATGAGTCTGAGTGAACTCCAGGAGTTGGTGATGGACAGGGAGGCCTGGCATGCTGCAGTCCATGGGGTCGCAAAGAGTCGGAGGACATGACTGAGTGACTGAACCAAACTGAACTGAATGGACAGTAAGTCACAGTCTATGCACTTAGTTTAAGGCCTGCCAATTTAAGCTATTTCTTGACTGTAACCATTGGGTATCTTGCTTTCACCACCCTAGTTCAGGGCTTTATCTTGGACACTCACTTTAGGTGCCTATGTGACCACAGCCTTCCTTTTCCGGTGTTTGAATTCACTCTGCACGCAGCTGCCAGAACACCTTACATAAAGCACAAATCTGACCACTTCCATTCATCCACTGGACGAAGTCCAGAGGTGCCTCTGGGTCTAATTACCTCCCACTCCTCAAATGTATTCCCCCGACATATAACTGCAGTCGTTCCGGCACTACACATTTCCCTTCTCATGTAATTCTCATCAATTCCACCTGCCTAAAATCCTTTCTCTACATTATTTCCCTGCCTGGTTCTGACTCATTCTTTAAGAGCTGATTCTATTGCCATCTCTTCCAGAAACCCACCCCTCCATGTTCCCATAAACACTCTTCACACAGATTTTCCTAAATGGCATCATCGTGATCATTTATGTATCTTCTTTTGAGATCATGAGTTCTTTGAGGCCTCTAGCCATGTCTTATTTATCTCAAGATATAACAAAATCCCACTGTATATGTGCATATATATATCATGGCTTTCTAAGTTGGGATCCTAAGATGAAAAGGAAGAAATTAGATTGAATAGGTAGAAGTAAATGTTAAGTACTCATGCTGCTGCTGCTGCTAAGTCGCTTCAGTCATGTCTGACTCTGTGCGACCCCATACACAGCAGCCCACCAGGCTCCACCCTCTCTGGGATTCTCCAGGCAAAACACTGGAGTGGGTTGCCATTTCCTTCTCTAATGCATAAGAGTGAAAAGTGAAAGTGAAGTCACTCAGTCATGTCCAACTCTTAGCGACCCCGTGGACTGCAGCCGTAAGAATCCATAAAAGAAAAAACTTCCTTTCATTTTATTTTTCTCGTTGCCTAAATTTAGAAAACCTCTTACTTAATAAATCTATCTTATAGACATTCATAGGGGAAAAAATGAGATGATCTTTACTGTACCTTGGATTCACTCACAGACATGGTTTCAAGATAATTACCACCCTTCACAGAGGTCTAAAGCACTAGGAGTTCTCCAATTCCCCTAGACAAGACAGGCCATATAAGCAACTTTATTAAGACAAAATTGATGAGGTTTTGACAGCCCTAATATTTTTTCTTTTCTGTGCTCAACTAAATTGTTCAAAGACAACTAACCATTCTCAGATGGTAAGAAAGTCTCACTTGAGGTGCCAAGACAGCCAGCAAGGTAAAGCCTTTTTTTTTTTTTTTTTAATCTCTCTCAAATATAGCTCAGGACTAATTTGAGGACAAGAAACGATTCCAGTGCCTCATAAATTGCGATCCACATTGCAACTCCTAGCAGCCACAGTTCAGCGCAGTTAGAAGTCAATTAAGGCAGGCCCAGGATTAAGACATCATGGAGACTGAATTATCTCACGCCAGCAGGAAAGAGTTGTTTCTTCCGTTCAGGTTCATGGTCTTTGGAGCAGAAGTGGTTTTGAAAAGAAAGAAAATATAGGCAATGGTGGTTTGTTACTTTCTGCAAGACAAGGAAATAGGGAAGATTCCAGCCTAAATATTCAGCCACTTCTTCAATATTCCTTAAGTGATGAACTTAGTTTTTAATATACTTCAAGTAAAAATTTCAGGCCTTTAGGTTCATTGGGAACAGCTAAAAATACCAAAACACGGAGTAAACCACAACATCCTGCCGTTTCCTCCATATGTTCTATTTTCTTTCCCTGTTTACGGGATAAAATAGGTGAAATAAAAGTAAAAGTTTAATTACAAGAAATAAAGTGTCGGCAGTGAAGTTCACAGCCAATTTCTGTAGCTGGAGCCACGTAGCATGCTTCTATGATACAACTGTAGGTTTTTGATTGTGCAGTAAAATAATTCCAACAATAAAAACCATTAGTGTGCAGGTGTTCTACTGTGTTCTCAGGGAGTTTTGCAGGAGCTGGCTTGCAATGATAAATGCACTCCCAAACCCAGGCTTCTATGCAGAGACACGTGGCTTCACACAGGAAAGCTCTTGCACAGCTGCAGGCGTCCAACAAGCACACGCCAGGAGGCAAGGGAACTGAGGGGCACACGCCCTTCTCTCTTTCGATGAACGTTGAAGTATTGGTGAGGCCTCACACCCAGAAAGGTGATATTGTCATTTGCTGTCTCTGCCCATCCTCATTTTTTTCTATCACTTTATAGAGATTCACCTGTGACTCTGCAAATAACCATTAAAAGAACAAGTCACATTGTGACTTTATAACAGAATTCAAAGTCATAACATGGCCTTTAAAGTTGTTAGGTTAGAAAATTAGGAAGGATGTGAGCTTGTATTTCAGCCTTATGTTGAATCCGGTGGAATCTTTTGACAGGGTCCCCCTAAGCATCATACATATTTACAGCAGAATGAAACTGTGCTGCCTGAACAAAGGGACAAACACCCCCAGCTGGGCTCTATAGATACCTGCTGCGCTAAGGTGTACTGCCTGGAAGTCATCTCTCCAAACTCTAGCAAGAGAAAACACACTGGGTATGTTTCATGATAATTTTAGGAGGGAATTTTGCTTGCAACTGTAAGCAGAGTATTCTCTTTCCCTTTGTCTGGTTAGCCAGCCTTGACTTGAGCCAACGACTTCCAAGACCTAATAGCCTGGAGATATAGCAGTGGACGTGGAGTCACTCCCTGGGTCCCCAACCACCTCTCTGCTCATTTTTGCAGCATCTCTTGAGGGTGTCCTCACAGAAAAAACAAGACGAACATGGAGGGGACATCCCTTCCCTCTGAGTTTGAACAGCCATTGGGAAGAAGATGAGATCAGGATAACTCAGTTGATAAAGAATCCTCCTGCAATGCAGGAGACACAGGTTCGATCCCTGGGTAGGGAATATCTCCAGGAGGAGAGCACGGCAACCCACTCCAGCAATCTTGCCTAGAGAATCCCATGGACAGAGGAGCCTGGCAGGCTACAGTTCACAGGGTCACAAAATGTCAGACGTGACTGAAGCAACTTTGCACACACACAGGCACATGTCAAAAATCACTGTTTTACAAGTCCGCCAGAAATTGAACCCTGAGTCCAATATCTCTGAAACAGCATCTGGCACAGCAGTGGATGACATCCCTTGGGTTCAGCTCGTATGTGACTCTTCTTAATTCAGAAATCTGTGGATTAATAGACAAGTCTATTTGCTCCCTTCTTTAGTATACCCAACATATGATAGTGAAATCATTATAATAAAATTTTCCATTCAAGAAAAGGAGAAATGGGAAGTACATAGGATTCATTGATCCATAAGAATTCAAGAATCTAGATGCATACATAGTTTGCTCATAAGGAAGAAATTTGAGGTCCTTTTGCTCATAAGGAAGAAATTTGAGGTCCCAAAATCTTTCCACATCGAACTGTATTCATCCCTTTTAAAGGCTTATGAAGTGAAGTGAAGTCGCTCAGTCGTGTCCGACTCTTTGCGACCCCGTGGATGGTAGCCTACCAGGCTCCTCGGTCCATGGGATTCTCCAGGCAAGAATACTGGAGTGGGTTGCCATATCCTTCTCCAGGAGATCTTCCCGACCCAAGGATCGAACCCAGGTCTCCCGAATTGGAGGCAGACACTTTAATCTCTGAGCCACCAGGGAAACCCGATAAAGGAGAACTTTCAGGTATTTATCAACCCCCACCCCGGATGGGACACGAACCCACAATCCCTGGCTTAGGAGGCCAGTGCCTTAACTCTCTTTAAAACTTTTGTGAGTTTCTTATGTATCAGACTGCGGTCACTTAATTATACAAAGGATATACATGCAACTCTTTTTGATGATATCTCCTTTCTTCTTTCGGCAGCAGATCCAGATGCTTTGGGTTAAGTCCTTAAGAAAACTTTAGAAATTGTCTTGTATGGTCAAGAGAACATTGTAGAAACCATCATAAAGCTTTCAGAGGTCTTCTCGAGGTCCTTACAGAAGTACCTTGGCTAATTTTTGCAAGAATCTTCTGCAAACTGGAGAGACTGGGAATGAAAAATAATTTTATTTTCTAATCTAGAAAATCTTGGGTGCTCTCTATTTTCTCTACTTTCTGCTTGCAAACCAAATAGTTTCTTTTTCTTTAGTTCCTCTCTTTCTTCCTATATATCATCAACATTTTGCCTGAAAATTTCTTTAACCAGATTAACAAGTTTATTAGCTGTGCTTTTTAACTTCTCGCTTAAACCACATGCAGTAGTTTTGCCATCTGTATTGATCCAAAACTAGTGCCATGCATTTTAGGCTTTTGCAATAGCAGCACTCCACTTCTAAGTACAAATTTTTATTTAAATTACCTTTGCTATACAACAAACCACCTCAAAAATTAGCAGCATAAAACATTTATTTTTCATGGTTCTGTGGGTCAACAATTTGTACTGGGCCCAACAGCATGCTTATTGGGCTGACCATGCAATTTGTCAACAGCAGAGATAAACACATAGCCCCCGATAGAGCTCCTTTTCCTGAGGAACCCACCAGCTGTCTAATGGTAGGTGAATTACACCAGACCACTTCTGTGTGGTCTTCCATGAAAAGCAGGACTTTGTTCTCATGGAATGGACACTTACCCTAGATATGAATTTGCCATTGCTTTTCATAATACTTATGCCAAAGCCCCACCCCCCACCCGCCCATGGACCTACAGGATGCCATATCACGACTAGTGTACTCTGCACAGTATTCCTCTTCATCAGGGAACTTGTTCTTCAGCAAAAAGGGGATCATGGGCTCACGCTCCTGAAATTTATTGGGCTGACCCTGGTCCTCATCCTTCTGAAGCAACTGGCTTGAGAGAAGTGGAAACGCCTTTGAAGACTCGGTGCCAGCTGAATACCAGTCCTCTATGGGCAGGGTGTGATGTTCTCCAGGATGTAGCGAATGCCCCAGAGCAGTGATTGTTACATTGTGCTGTTTCTCTGCCATACAGGATTCAGGAGGTTGAGAGCCAAGGGATGCAAACAGAAGAACTCCTCTCATATTCCTGCTAACCACCTCCTAGTGAAAAATTTGCATCCTATCCTCAGTGTTGGGCATGCCAGTAAACCAATAGTCACAAAGGCACTTACTTCATTGCTTCAGTGATTGATTCTCTAAAGCGGAAATGGTTTACCACTTGCGAGGTAATTTCCTTCCCACCAATTCTGACACCAATGGGTGTCCTACAGTTCAATTCTGACAGTATCTGAATGAGCCTCAGACCCCGCAATTTTAAGTGCTCAGTCCCACAAGACTCCCCTCACTTCATATGCGAGTTCTGCAGGCTACCTACCTTTATGTCTAACCTGACTCCAAAGAAAGGCATTCCCACAACTTCCCTCCTCTAGATAATTTGCTAGAACAATTTACAGAACTCAGATAAATGCTATACTTAATATTAGATCAGTTCCTGGAGGGGGAAATGGCAACCCACTCCAGTATTCTTGCCTGGAGAATCCCATGGACAGAGGAGCCTAGTGGGCTACAGTCT
>SJYW01018246.1:1085029-1115559 GCA_006410735.1 Raphicerus campestris
TGGGGTTGCACAGAGTCGGACATGACTGAGCGCCTGAGCACACATTATTAGATCATCACAACGAGTGAAAATCAACAGCTACATGGAAAGCCACATAAGGCAATGCCCAGAAGAGTCCTGAATGCAGGCATCACCCTGCCCGTGGGGTTCAGGTGTACCACCCTCCCAACAAAGAGAAGTTCGCCAACTCAGAATCTCTGGAGTTTTAATGAAGGTTTTATTACATAGACATGGCTGATCGAAATGCTAGCCATTGGTGATTAACTCAATTCTCTGGCCACTCTCCTTTCCCAAGAGACTGGGGGTGGGGCTGAAATGTCTAACCCTCTAAACTATGGTTCCTCTGGTCACTAGCCCCCATCCCGAAGCTTCTTCTCATCAAGAGTCCCCTTATTTGAACAAAAATGCTCTTATCACTCAGGAAATCTCAAGGGTTTTAGGAGATCTATGCCAGGAATCAGGACAAAGACTATTTTTCTTATGATACCACACTACTCCACAGTGAAGCAGAGGCCTTTTAATATTTTATGCTCTGGGATAAAAGTAAATAGGAAGCTACAGTAACCCAGTATAGANATTCAGGAGGTTGAGAGCCAAGGGATGCAAACAGAAGAACTCCTCTCATATTCCTGCTAACCACCTCCTAGTGAAAAATTTGCATCCTATCCTCAGTGTTGGGCATGCCAGTAAACCAATAGTCACAAAGGCACTTACTTCATTGCTTCAGTGATTGATTCTCTAAAGCGGAAATGGTTTACCACTTGCGAGGTAACTTCCTTCCCACCAATTCTGACACCAATGGGTGTCCTACAGTTCAATTCTGACAGTATCTGAATGAGCCTCAGACCCGGCAATTTTAAGTGCTCAGTCCCACAAGACTCCCCTCACTTCATATGCGAGTTCTGCAGGCTACCTACCTTTATGTCTAACCTGACTCCAAAGAAAGGCATTCCCACAACTTCCCTCCTCTAGATAATTTGCTAGAACAATTTACAGAACTCAGATAAATGCTATACTTAATATTAGATCAGTTCCTGGAGGGGGAAATGGCAACCCACTCCAGTATTCTTGCCTGGAGAATCCCATGGACAGAGGAGCCTAGTGGGCTACAGTCTGTGGGGTTGCACAGAGTCGGACATGACTGAGCGCCTGAGCACACATTATTAGATCATCACAAAGAGTGAAAATCAACAGCTACATGGAAAGCCACATAAGGCAATGCCCAGAAGAGTCCTGAATGCAGGCATCACCCTGCCCGTGGGGTTCAGGTGTACCACCCTCCCAACAAAGAGAAGTTCGCCAACTCAGAATCTCTGGAGTTTTAATGAAGGTTTTATTACATAGACATGGCTGATCGAAATGCTAGCCATTGGTGATTAACTCAATTCTCTGGCCACTCTCCTTTCCCAAGAGACTGGGGGTGGGGCTGAAATGTCTAACCCTCTAAACTATGGTTCCTCTGGTCACTAGCCCCCATCCCGAAGCTTCTTCTCATCAAGAGTCCCCTTATTTGAACAAAAATGCTCTTATCACTCAGGAAATCTCAAGGGTTTTAGGAGATCTATGCCAGGAATCAGGACAAAGACTATTTTTCTTATGATACCACACTACTCCACAGTGAAGCAGAGGCCTTTTAATATTTTATGCTCTGGGATAAAAGTAAATAGGAAGCTACAGTAACCCAGTATAGATGGACTGCTAATAGCACAGATGCTGCAGGAGTAAAGGTTTAAAGGTTGCCTCCCATCATCAGGCAAAACGGTGGTGAGTTAAGGTACTTGCCTAGGGCAAAGGGAACATGACATGGCGACCAGTTGCCGAAAAAAGGACTGTAGTACTTAGCATGTCTTCCTTATTTTGATATGACTATATATATTACATATATTCTTTCCTTTCCTTTCTGATTCTCGTACTATCAAACCTGAGATATATTCACAACGGTTAACATTATACATCAATATTTAAGTTACAGGATACCAGTGGGTGAATATGATTGGGCAGGAAAAGGAATGAACATCCCCCAGTGATGAGGAAATTGACATTTGGGACCATGGAAGATTTTATGGGATGAGTACAGTATTTTTAGTTGTATTGTGTTAAGTGGAAGCAGGATTTATCTCGTCTTCACTTTGACATAAGCGTGGTTAGGAGCAGACGGATGTCATGGTGTCAAGGTGTTGACTGCTGGATTGCTGTATCGCCAGCTTGCTTAAGCTGAGAACTACTTTTCCTGGAATCGCCTCCCCTCTCCATCTGGCTGGAACTGGCCAAAGGAGGAACTGAAAGAGAAGTGGTATCCATTACTCCCCAAGTTGTTCACAGACGAGATGACAGGCTGATGGCAAGGACTGGGAGGACCCCCAGGTCCGGGGCCCCCCGACTGTGGCACTGCAGCACACAGCAGCCCCCCGGCCCACCGCCAGATTCTTAGCAACAGGACTGCAAAGGCGGGAGCTACTCAGGGCAACAGCCTCCCAGAAAATCTTCACACTCTGCCCTTCACGGTCTCACGGTGGCAGCGGGAAGTGGTCGGATATTCAGCTCTCCTCCCCAGGCTGTCCACCCATGGTTCATGATCCTCTGACCACTCGACTCTCCCTTTGAGACTTCAGTTCCTCCCACTACTGTGCAATGCCCTAATGTCTGTAATAAATTCCTTATCTCCTAACACTCATGACCTCAACAGAACCAAAATAAATGAAAATAGGACATCACAGACAGAACAACCCCTGAAGAAATGTTTCTAAAGTCGGTTGCTGTTGATGTATAGCTCTTTCCCTACTCCTGATGTCTTTCCGTGTAGGAGAACCCCACCAGTGAAAGCCTCCCGGCCTCTACCCCACCTGCTCGTATCTCACCAGTTGATGAGCTTGGGGAAAGTGGCTCTGCACACCCGTCCCTGCTTCCTACTCTTGGGAGTGAGACCACCCTGGAAAGCACAGTGTAAGCTTGCTCTAAGCTTGATGGTGGGGTCTCTGCGGTGGGCTGGCTCTGTCCGAGGTGGGGTGGACATGGCCTTCTGATCCTGGATTGAGAGATCCACTGGCCACATTCTCCAGCCTTATCAGAATAAAGATCATATTTTAGGCTTATCTGTCCTATTTCCATATATTTCTCAACTAATTCAGACTTCAAAAGGGAAAGGGGAGTGCTTACTATTAGGCTCCCTTGAACCCCAGAGTAGATTACTCATGGAGACATAAGGGAGCTCTCCCCCAGCTCATAAAGGATGTAATTGCAACAGAACAAAACAGACTGAGAAGACAGCAAAGGAAACTGTAAGAGCAAAGAAGGAACACAGTGGGCAGCGAATGAAAGATGAGTTTGAAGAACAAAGTTTTTCAAGTGAAAAATAACGAGGGATGAAGTTTGACAAGGGACAGGACCGTGGAGCAGTTGATGAAGGGCCCTGAAGACAAAATTTAAGTTTTTAATAAGAGTTACTTTAAATTTTTGCCTATTCTACTTTCTCCTAATATTCAATTTGGTGATCAGCTTCACTTCCAGCTTAATGAAATATGCCATCAACTCTTTCAGAGACCTTTTTTTATTGTTAATATATGCTTCTTACTATCTGAATCAGATGAATGACCTCCCAATGGTAATAATGGTCCCATGCCCATTTCATCTGTCTCTGACAGCATCCTTACTTTATTTGACTTCACTTGGAATATATTTTGCAGTCTTACACTATGAAAGACACTTATCAGGGGTGGAAACCTTTTTTTTATGTAATAAAAATTATTTCATGGTGCTTTACCAAGGAAGACAAGAAGAGAGAGAGAAACTGAGATGATAGAAACAGCTTACCCTGGATCAGTATCTGTCAGGAATGTAACCAATGAATCACATCTCAGTGTCTGAGTTCACCTATGTATTATGCATCATAGTGTTGGAAAATGTAGCGATAGTTCTCTTTGGTCTCCCTCCTCTCAGCCCCGGCTCCCCCCTCCACATTTCAAATTCATTTTTGCGTCTGTTCCAGCCCTAATGAGACTGTGATCAATGTATCTGGAGCTGACCCTGCCTTCAAGTCTTCAATCATACCTTCTCTGTCTAATCCACTACACACTCCTCTTTGTCAACGGATGGATTTATTTAGTTAAGAAAACTAAAAATACAATCACGCCTCGACTCCGCAAACAGACCTCTGGTTTGATTTTCTTCATTTTATGAAATTCAGCCGACCACAGACAATAAACCCGGACTTTACAGCATCTGTCTCTGGGCTGATTACATTTTATTCCTTTGTGAAGACATTTTAAAAGTCGGCCTCTTTCTCGAGGCACTTCACAGTTGGAGGGCCCTGCCGGCTGGCTTCCTGAGCTGTTTCAGAGGTTAGATCTAGAAAGCTCTACCCCTAAACATTGTTTTGTGTGTATCTGAGTTAGGTGCTCACAATCTATCTGTCCTTACTAAACTGAGTCTCCATGTGGTGTCAGCAGTGCTGAGGAGACACTAGGCCAGGCAGCGTGGACGCACTCGGCATGGAGCAGGAAGGGGCACTGGGGCTGCATGCCGAGGAAGACCTTTGAGACTGCTTCCATCAGTCAGTTCAGTTGCTCAGTCGTGTCCAACTCTTTGTGACCCCGTGGACTGCAGCGCGCCAGGCCTCCCTGTCCATCACCAACTCCCAGAGTTTACTCAAACTCATGTCCATTGAGTCGGTGATGCCATCCAACCACCTCACCCTCTGTCATCCCCTTCTCCCACTTTCGATCTTTCCCAGCATCAGGGTCTTTTCATCAGTTCTTCGCATCAGGTGGCCAAAGAATTGGAGTTTCAGCTTCAGCGTCAGTCCTTCCAATGAACACTCAGGACAGATTTCCTTTAGGATGGACTGGCTGGATCTCCTTGCAGTCCAAGGGTCTCTCAAGAGTCTTCTCCAGCACCACAGCTCAAAACCTTCAGACTGCCTTCCTGTTTCCATAGTTGTGCCAGTTTCACTGTTAGTCCTAAGAAGCCTTTAGGTTTGTTNGTGGGTCAACAATTTGTACTGGGCCCAACAGCATGCTTATTGGGCTGACCATGCAATTTGTCAACAGCAGAGATAAACACATAGCCCCCGATAGAGCTCCTTTTCCTGAGGAACCCACCAGCTGTCTAATGGTAGGTGAATTACACCAGACCACTTCTGTGTGGTCTTCCATGAAAAGCAGGACTTTGTTCTCATGGAATGGACACTTACCCTAGATATGAATTTGCCATTGCTTTTCATAATACTTATGCCAAAGCCCCACCCCCCACCCGCCCATGGACCTACAGGATGCCATATCACGACTAGTGTACTCTGCACAGTATTCCTCTTCATCAGGGAACTTGTTCTTCAGCAAAAAGGGGATCATGGGCTCACGCTCCTGAAATTTATTGGGCTGACCCTGGTCCTCATCCTTCTGAAGCAACTGGCTTGAGAGAAGTGGAAACGCCTTTGAAGACTCGGTGCCAGCTGAGTACCAGTCCTCTATGGGCAGGGTGTGATGTTCTCCAGGATGTAGCGAATGCCCCAGAGCAGTGATTGTTACATTGTGCTGTTTCTCTGCCATACAGGACTCAGGAGGTTGAGAGCCAAGGGATGCAAACAGAAGAACTCCTCTCATATTCCTGCTAACCACCTCCTAGTGAAAAATTTGCATCCTATCCTCAGTGTTGGGCATGCCAGTAAACCAATAGTCACAAAGGCACTTACTTCATTGCTTCAGTGATTGATTCTCTAAAGCGGAAATGGTTTACCACTTGCGAGGTAATTTCCTTCCCACCAATTCTGACACCAATGGGTGTCCTACAGTTCAATTCTGACAGTATCTGAATGAGCCTCAGACCCGGCAATTTTAAGTGCTCAGTCCCACAAGACTCCCCTCACTTCATATGCGAGTTCTGCAGGCTACCTACCTTTATGTCTAACCTGACTCCAAAGAAAGGCATTCCCACAACTTCCCTCCTCTAGATAATTTGCTAGAACAATTTACAGAACTCAGATAAATGCTATACTTAATATTAGATCAGTTCCTGGAGGGGGAAATGGCAACCCACTCCAGTATTCTTGCCTGGAGAATCCCATGGACAGAGGAGCCTAGTGGGCTACAGTCTATGGGGTTGCACAGAGTCGGACATGACTGAGCGCCTGAGCACACATTATTAGATCATCACAAAGAGTGAAAATCAACAGCTACATGGAAAGCCACATAAGGCAATGCCCAGAAGAGTCCTGAATGCAGGCATCACCCTGCCCGTGGGGTTCAGGTGTACCACCCTCCCAACAAAGAGAAGTTCGCCAACTCAGAATCTCTGGAGTTTTAATGAAGGTTTTATTACATAGACATGGCTGATCGAAATGCTAGCCATTGGTGATTAACTCAATTCTCTGGCCACTCTCCTTTCCCAAGAGACTGGGGGTGGGGCTGAAATGTCCAACCCTCTAAACTATGGTTCCTCTGGTCACTAGCCCCCATCCCGAAGCTTCTTCTCATCAAGAGTCCCCTTATTTGAACAAAAATGCTCTTATCACTCAGGAAATCTCAAGGGTTTTAGGAGATCTATGCCAGGAATCAGGACAAAGACTATTTTTCTTATGATACCACACTACTCCACAGTGAAGCAGAGGCCTTTTAATATTTTATGCTCTGGGATAAAAGTAAATAGGAAGCTACAGTAACCCAGTATAGATGGACTGCTAATAGCACAGATGCTGCAGGAGTAAAGGTTTAAAGGTTGCCTCCCATCATCAGGCAAAACGGTGGTGAGTTAAGGTACTTGCCTAGGGCAAAGGGAACATGACATGGCGACCAGTTGCCGAAAAAAGGACTGTAGTACTTAGCATGTCTTCCTTATTTTGATATGACTATATATATTACATATATTCTTTCCTTTCCTTTCTGATTCTCGTACTATCAAACCTGAGATATATTCACAACGGTTAACATTATACATCAATATTTAAGTTACAGGATACCAGTGGGTGAATATGATTGGGCAGGAAAAGGAATGAACATCCCCCAGTGATGAGGAAATTGACATTTGGGACCATGGAAGATTTTATGGGATGAGTACAGTATTTTTAGTTGTATTGTGTTAAGTGGAAGCAGGATTTATCTCGTCTTCACTTTGACATAAGCGTGGTTAGGAGCAGACGGATGTCATGGTGTCAAGGTGTTGACTGCTGGATTGCTGTATCGCCAGCTTGCTTAAGCTGAGAACTACTTTTCCTGGAATCGCCTCCCCTCTCCATCTGGCTGGAACTGGCCAAAGGAGGAACTGAAAGAGAAGTGGTATCCATTACTCCCCAAGTTGTTCACAGACGAGATGACAGGCTGATGGCAAGGACTGGGAGGACCCCCAGGTCCGGGGCCCCCCGACTGTGGCACTGCAGCACACAGCAGCCCCCCGGCCCACCGCCAGATTCTTAGCAACAGGACTGCAAAGGCGGGAGCTACTCAGGGCAACAGCCTCCCAGAAAATCTTCACACTCTGCCCTTCACGGTCTCACGGTGGCAGCGGGAAGTGGTCGGATATTCAGCTCTCCTCCCCAGGCTGTCCACCCATGGTTCATGATCCTCTGACCACTCGACTCTCCCTTTGAGACTTCAGTTCCTCCCACTACTGTGCAATGCCCTAATGTCTGTAATAAATTCCTTATCTCCTAACACTCATGACCTCAACAGAACCAAAATAAATGAAAATAGGACATCACAGACAGAACAACCCCTGAAGAAATGTTTCTAAAGTCGGTTGCTGTTGATGTATAGCTCTTTCCCTACTCCTGATGTCTTTCCGTGTAGGAGAACCCCACCAGTGAAAGCCTCCCGGCCTCTACCCCACCTGCTCGTATCTCACCAGTTGATGAGCTTGGGGAAAGTGGCTCTGCACACCCGTCCCTGCTTCCTACTCTTGGGAGTGAGACCACCCTGGAAAGCACAGTGTAAGCTTGCTCTAAGCTTGATGGTGGGGTCTCTGCGGTGGGCTGGCTCTGTCCGAGGTGGGGTGGACATGGCCTTCTGATCCTGGATTGAGAGATCCACTGGCCACATTCTCCAGCCTTATCAGAATAAAGATCATATTTTAGGCTTATCTGTCCTATTTCCATATATTTCTCAACTAATTCAGACTTCAAAAGGGAAAGGGGAGTGCTTACTATTAGGCTCCCTTGAACCCCAGAGTAGATTACTCATGGAGACATAAGGGAGCTCTCCCCCAGCTCATAAAGGATGTAATTGCAACAGAACAAAACAGACTGAGAAGACAGCAAAGGAAACTGTAAGAGCAAAGAAGGAACACAGTGGGCAGCGAATGAAAGATGAGTTTGAAGAACAAAGTTTTTCAAGTGAAAAATAACGAGGGATGAAGTTTGACAAGGGACAGGACCGTGGAGCAGTTGATGAAGGGCCCTGAAGACAAAATTTAAGTTTTTAATAAGAGTTACTTTAAATTTTTGCCTATTCTACTTTCTCCTAATATTCAATTTGGTGATCAGCTTCACTTCCAGCTTAATGAAATATGCCATCAACTCTTTCAGAGACCTTTTTTTATTGTTAATATATGCTTCTTACTATCTGAATCAGATGAATGACCTCCCAATGGTAATAATGGTCCCATGCCCATTTCATCTGTCTCTGACAGCATCCTTACTTTATTTGACTTCACTTGGAATATATTTTGCAGTCTTACACTATGAAAGACACTTATCAGGGGTGGAAACCTTTTTTTTATGTAATAAAAATTATTTCATGGTGCTTTACCAAGGAAGACAAGAAGAGAGAGAGAAACTGAGATGATAGAAACAGCTTACCCTGGATCAGTATCTGTCAGGAATGTAACCAATGAATCACATCTCAGTGTCTGAGTTCATCTATGTATTATGCATCATAGTGTTGGAAAATGTAGCGATATTTCCCTTTGGTCTCCCTCCTCTCAGCCCCGGCTCCCCCCTCCACATTTCAAATTCATTTTTGCGTCTGTTCCAGCCCTAATGAGACTGTGATCAATGTATCTGGAGCTGACCCTGCCTTCAAGTCTTCAATCATACCTTCTCTGTCTAATCCACTACACACTCCTCTTTGTCAACGGATGGATTTATTTAGTTAAGAAAACTAAAAATACAATCACGCCTCGACTCCGCAAACAGACCTCTGGTTTGATTTTCTTCATTTTATGAAATTCAGCCGACCACAGACAATAAACCAGGACTTTACAGCATCTGTCTCTGGGCTGATTACATTTTATTCCTTTGTGAAGACATTTTAAAAGTCGGCCTCTTTCTCGAGGCACTTCACAGTTGGAGGGCCCTGCCGGCTGGCTTCCTGAGCTGTTTCAGAGGTTAGATCTAGAAAGCTCTACCCCTAAACATTGTTTTGTGTGTATCTGAGTTAGGTGCTCACAATCTATCTGTCCTTACTAAACTGAGGCTCCACGTGGTGTCAGCAGTGCTGAGGAGACACTGGGCCAGGCAGCGCAGACGCACTCGGCATGGAGCAGGAAGGGGCACTGGGGCTGCATGCCGAGGAAGACCTTTGAGACTGCTTCCATCAGTCAGTTCAGTTGCTCAGTCGTGTCCAACTCTTTGTGACCCCGTGGACTGCAGCGCGCCAGGCCTCCCTGTCCATCACCAACTCCCAGAGTTTACTCAAACTCATGTCCATTGAGTCGGTGATGCCATCCAACCACCTCACCCTCTGTCATCCCCTTCTCCCACTTTCGATCTTTCCCAGCATCAGGGTCTTTTCATCAGTTCTTCGCATCAGGTGGCCAAAGAATTGGAGTTTCAGCTTCAGCGTCAGTCCTTCCAATGAACACTCAGGACAGATTTCCTTTAGGATGGACTGGCTGGATCTCCTTGCAGTCCAAGGGTCTCTCAAGAGTCTTCTCCAGCACCACAGCTCAAAACCTTCAGACTGCCTTCCTGTTTCCATAGTTGTGCCAGTTTCACTGTTAGTCCTAAGAAGCCTTTAGGTTTGTTCATTGTTTGATGGTTTGGACAACACGTTTATACACATACTATTCTACTCGTTACTTTCAACTATTCTGAAGATCGCCCTCTTTTCTAAACCCTCTTTAGAGGCAGAGAGCCTGAGCTCCTGACCGATAGTTCCTCACTAAGTCGGTTAGGGAGACAGCAGGGTGACTGGTTCGGGCCAGCTGCAGGCTCCTTCATCCTGTGTCGGTTTCCTCAACCTGACTTCCATCTAACCTCTGCCACCCCACAGTGCAATTCACCACTCAGAGCCCGCGGAACGGTGTCTCCCCGCTAGCATCTCATCTCTTGCAACATCTACCTCTGGACTCCCTCCCTGCTGGGCTACAGAGCTCCGGATACACGGTAGCATACCCTAGCCATGGTTCAGCCCCAGATTCTGAATACTTCCAAGGGATGTGTGAGGATTCTAAACTCCACACAAGCATGACATGAAAGTGAGCCCAGTGCCTTGGATTAATACCTGCACTTTAACAATCTGGAGTAACAAAGGCTCGTGGTATACAAGAAGGAAAGGAAGAGAATTGGTATGTAACTGGCCATTTGCCTTTAAAAGCTAACACAAAAACTTTTTTGTCTTTTCTCTTCTTCTATGATAGAGGAATTTGTTTTAACCTAATTTCACCCAAATGGAATTAAGGAAACAAACTCTGATTTCTTCCACTCTTTTTTTCTTTGCCTAATACTTTTCTCTGTGTAACCAGCTTATACCCACTAGCACTTAACAGTATCCACCACCAAGGTGATTGCAAGATTTCAGGTCATCAGTCCTCCCTGGTGACTTGGCTTTAAGTCCACTTCCCAAGGGTGACTTGAAACCCATGGAGAGAAAATGAAAGTTTGACCTTACCAATCCAATTTAAATGAACTATTCACCAAAGTAACAGATCTCAACAGAACTGATCTCTCTTATCATTTATACGCTCACTCCTTTGATAAATAATCATTTGCATTTGGGAAGGAGTAGAATCAAGTAAAGCATAATTGAATTCTGATACCATTGGGACATACGGTCTTAGGTGCAAGGATATGAAAATGGTGCCAGGGACGCTAAGAAAATCATTTGTGCAGCTAGCACACTGTAGATTTTATCTGCAGATTCCTGGACAAGGTTTATGACAGAAAACACTCTGGGATCAAAAGTCATGTACATTTTCCACAAGAGTGAAACGCATCTTCCATCTGATGGCACTTTTCAGGAACAAAATGCTGAAAGAAATAGCTGTCCTATAGCTGCCTCTATACTCAACCAGAAAGACAATCAAACTCTAATGACGGAAAAGCTGAATAAGGAATGATGGGAAGAATGGGATTTATTTACTCTTTAAATAATCTATATTGCAATATTTTAATGCAATTCCAGTTAGCCAAAGGGGAACGTTTGGGACAATCTCATCCTGTTTTCCAAAGTCATCAATAGCACACATTTGACACAAATAATGCTTTGTATCATTCTGAATAGTTCCATATGTTTCTTAGTTTTATTCCATCTGCAACCCTGTGAGACTATCAGAAAGTGCATTATTTTGCAAGTGAGGAAGCTAAAAGAGAGAAAGCCTCTTGCCAAGGTTCACACAGCTAGTTAATGACGGTATTGGATTGAACCCTGAGTCTGATGAACACCCAGCGAGAACACCCAACATCATCCACCTATTACACTGGTTCAGTTTCGGCCAAGAGCTTCCAGGCATTCCCAGGATCTGTGAAAATTGTCTTTTTGATTGAGACCCCGTTGATGAATTGTACTCTGTGTTCTAGCCAAAGAATGCCACATCTCATTTCAAAAAGGGGAGGTTTAAGTGTAAATGCAGCCAAGGTCTTGCACGAAAGATACCTGCCTTGAATTTCTTGTAGCGCCTCTTTCAAAGAGCTAAGGAAGGTTTGCAGCCGCTTGCTAATCCTCCCTACACGCCTGTGAAAGGCCCAGTGGGCAGTTTTAATTATGCCTAGTTTACAAATAGAAAAACTGAGACACAGATGGTGAAAAATGAAGCTGAGTAAGGGATTTTCCCAGAACCAACCAGCATATCAGACCCAGGCCGCTATTTGCCAGGCCTGCACAATCTCCACTTGACCACATTTTCTAAGATGCTTCAAATGGCAGACAGTCATTACAGGTTCCGATGTGTTTCAACTGCAATGCACACATAGTTTGAGATGTAATAAAGGTTTCAGAGCATGACGTTGTTGTAAGGGGTAAAGAATATCTTTGGAAAGTACTTGGCAGATACTGTGGCCACAAGAAATGGTAACAGGGAAACTAGTCTCTGCCTGGAAAGAAATGAGGCTGCTGGTGGAGATAATCAGTATGAAAGCAAGAAAGGAATTGGAGAAGGAGAAAACTCTTTAGATGGAACATCTGGTTCACAATACTTTTCCTGTGACTTGTTAGTCTGCAAAACAATTTTATCTGCAGTATCGTGGGAGCTTGGTGGTCTAAAACATGATTTGAAAATGTATATTTTGGTGGTAACATTTCTTAAGACTGCCCTTAACATAAGCCAGTTCTATCTCACTGTGCAGGTTCCTTTGCTTGAATTACCAATAATTACACCAACTTAACCAATAAATTTCATGCAAAAGCACATTCTGTCTATTATGATCTCTCTCAACTTTGTTATGAAAGAATTACCGCTTTTTAAAAAGTAACTAAATAGGTTTGACTATATTGCAATAGTTTCTGAGATGTTTATCGTAAAACCTCTTTTTTTCTATTTTTTAATCCTTTTCTTGATAATCTCCAAAAACCAAACACCTTTCTCTCTTGTATGCCAGATGCACTATGAGGTAGGTAGGGTACACAGTTAAGATTCTGAAAACTCTGCTAGCAAATTGAAGGAAATTTATTGAAATTTTTTATGTCATTCACTGGCCATTTGATATTCTTGATGGCTAAAATGCAATCTTCCACCCCTCAGTTCTGACACACAGCCCCTGGCCACCAAGGATGATTGAAATGGTTGTCTGTCCTCTGGTTTGTCAGACTCAGTTGCTCTTCTCACTACAATACTATTAACTATGCCTGCATTAAAAAGCAATGAGCAAATACGCTTTATTGCTTAGAAGGAGGAATTGCTAAATATGGGAAAATTGAATCGCTTTTAACTTTGCCTAGGTAGTGTATACAGCTATTCTTTCAATGTTTAATCCTATTATTTAATGTGTAACAATAAATAAATAAAAATAGGCTGACAGAAGTGGCAATATAATATCTTTTAATCTGCAGTTCACAGTGCATTTAAAAATAATAATTTTAAAAGAAGCATTTGAAAACATTTGATCTTAAAAATGCATATTTTGCTTATTCTAGTGTTTGTTGATTNGACAATAAATAAATAAAAATGGGCTGACAGAAGTGGCAATATAATATCTTTTAATCTGCAGTTCACAGTGCATTTAAAAATAATAATTTTAAAAGAAGCATTTGAAAACATTTGATCTTAAAAATGCATATTTTGCTTATTCTAGTGTTTGTTGATTTGAAGGTTTTGCGGTCAGCCCAGTAAATATTCAGTTTGCTTGGCACAAACTGTGCAGGAATCTAATAGAAAGCAATATTGTTGAAAATGGATATCAATTGGAAACAGAGAGCAGTGTCAACTATTCCCCACTGGGAACAGACAACAATAAAACCAGTCAAGCATTACACAGCCGAGCCTGCCAAATGTCATTAGAGTGGAGAAAAAGGGAAGGAACATGGGTAGGGAGAGAAGCACTTTGCTTTATTTTTTTTTCCTCCAATTTAAAAAGACAAAAAGAAAAACTGGTGAGGGGTAGGAAGGGAACATTTGGAGAATAAGAACAATGAACTTGTCCACAGATTGCCTGAGGCAATGCCACCATTATCTTAGCGCTGCGTCTTCTCTTTTCCTCTCCAAAATGATCACATTATAAAGATTTTCAAATAATTTTTAAGTCTCTTCAGCTGAACGTTTCACCCCCAATGTCTCCTGTAACCAGATGTATTTGTAATTCCAAAGTTCCCAGTTTGTAAACCAGCATGACAATGTCATCCATGGAAATCATGTTTATATCTTCATTTAATTAATTGATCTGAGTATAGATTGAAAAGAAAAGGCTTGCGAAAATGTATACTTTTTCATTGTTACCATCAAGCTTCAGTGGGGAGCCTTTGAAAAAGAATAGGCTTCAGAGATGCTTTACCTCTGGGTAAGAAGAAATATTTACAATAGTTCTGAGATCTTTTAAATGATAAGAACCCCAAAATAATTGCTGGGCAGAGGGGGCAAAGACATCATGGCCACCATCCCCACCATCCCCAGCACCATCCCACTGAAGCCACAACTGGAGACAGTGACTTAACCCCAAAGCTTCTGCTCTATCTGTGGCATTTTCATTGATGATTTGTAAATTTTCAAACAAAGAAAAATTGTCTCCTGCAGACAATGGTCAAGCCTCTGAACAGCCAGCCAAGAGCTCCCCCTAGTGAGGTTGCACACATATTAGTGTGAGATTGCTGCTGCGTGAGGTCTCCTGTGTATACACACGCGCACACACATACACACACACACACATACACACACACACTTGACTCTAATCCAAAATGTTGTCCAGCCCCACATTCTTTTAAAACAGTATGAAAAAATTCCACAGTCTCCTGGACTTTTCCTCTTGTTCACTATTACACACCTCACTCAGCAACAAAGAGCCGAGTGAGGACTCCCCTAGAAGGCAAAACTGTCATTCCAATCATATTATTTTGCAATAGTAATAATCACATATTGGCTCCCAATCTGCATCCTCAAGTAGATGCTATCAACATAGAAAGTCCTCAGGGGCTGCATATTACCGTGTAATTAGCATAATAACTTTGTTGTGTAAACAAAATAAAAGACAGGCTTGAATATGAGAAATGTATCTTATACTGTACTGGTGTCTATAGCTTCTACAGAAAAATCTATTGTCTTTGGGCAATCTTTTATTTCCTTGCAGCATGACCGTGATTAAACACCTCCTGATACCTGCAAGCAGTTTTCTTCATACGTGTGCTACGTTCATCTGTGTGCTTACCCATGACCGTAAATTTTACTGCAGAACAATATTCAGAACACTCGTCCTATTCATATTTAACAGAAGTAATTTGCTATAACACCAGCATTGCATCTCCCAAATCAACCCTAATTCCTTCAAATACATTTTAGCTTCTTCCAAAAAAGATATTTTATTGGTTTTATGAGGCTGCATAGGACTCTGAAGGGAGAATAGGCATTCTTTAGGGGAAAGAAGATAGCAAATGTAGAAATCAGATGCAGAGATGAAAGAGGTTTAATGTCTTCTTAAAAATTCTTTGAGAGCCATATCAACATTTTTAGTAAAATACAAATGACTGCAGTTTTATAATTAACAGCTGCTTGTGTTAAGCAGTCAGTGTTCCCTAGTTCCTGCTATTACATATAAATATATATTTTTAACTACAGATCCATCTTAGCTCAAGATGCTAAAGGTGAGTCCATTTTCCTGGAAGTTTCTAACCCTAGTGTGCAGATTGTGAGATGCTAAAAACATTTATATTCAAATCCTGAAACCCTCAGACACGAAAATGACATAGGTTACGTTATTTTTTATAGAGTGTTACTTTCATTATCAAGCTCCTTTGAGTAAAAACATCATATGCATATGAAAACCTAAATTCAAACAAACTCATTGGCTTATAGATATTACTACTTACCTCCCAGGAGGATGGTGACAGTTGATACTAAAGTCTTAGCAAAGCTTTGGTGGGTTTTGTATTTATTACAGTATTTTCTAGTGGATATTTTAAGACATTCATTTAATATACTCAGATCTTTGTCCTTTACCTGATTCTTACATGTCCACAGACCAGAAAAGAGAACTGGTACGGCATCTGGGGTGGGGGAAAGGGGGATGTTAGCATAATTAAGCCACTCAGTGTGACAGACGTGGATGTTATCAGGTTTACTACCTTTGGCCAAATTATTAGGGCAGAAATTTCACTTTCATAAAATGCATGCCAGTGATAAACTCTTATACGATACATTGTCTCACTGTGGGTGTGAAACTCAACCTGCAGAAACTGACTTTCTCCCCTTACAAAAGCGAGAATTGTTAATATAATGCTCAACACCTCCCTGAATCAAAAGGAAACAATCACATAAAGAATTGAAATTAGATCTATTACGTTAATTAAAATTCTGTGGGCATCGCTGAAAGTGTAATTTGGCCCAATGTGTTTTTAAAAAAACCAAAACATCAAGAAAATTAGCTAATGAATATTGTGCAGGCACTTCCCTAACATAAAATAACTCAACCATTTCGACTGCACAAATTCCAAAATGGTCTAATTTACAATACGTCGCTGTTTGCTTGTTTGCTTTAGAAGTGCTTAACCTAATAACATGGTGAGATTGTATTTTTTCCATTTCAATCTTTTATGAATTAACCAGAGACTGCTGGCTGGATTTTCCTATGAATTTAGCCTCTACAACCCTAAACACTAACCTCTGACAACATTTGCCTCCGCTTAAATTCATTATTCAGAAGTGGCCTTGCCAATTTCTACCAGGTTGGGAGCCAGGAATTTAGGCTAATGATTCCCCATTATTTGACCTTGAGCAAGGCACAGTGTCTTTGGACTCTCTGCTTCTGCTCCTGTAAATTATGAATAACAGCATCTTCCCTGCTAGCCTCCTGGGGTTGCTGTGAGAATTAAATGAGATAGCATATGTGCTAAGTGCTTTAAATATTATGAAGTGCCAGACAAATACATGGATTGGCTTTTTGAAAAGTAATATCTTAAATATCATTTTAAATAACATTCTTCAATTGCTTTCTATATATGGTTCTTCTTCTTTTTTTTTTTTTTTAGAAAACCACCAATATTGAGTTACTTGCAGATATTATTTTTGAAAAATCAACCCCTAGTACCATAGCAACTTTGGTTTGGAATCTACCTCAGTCTAGCCACACTTCTGTTATCAAAATCATCCCACAAATGGTATGAGAGCACAGTTCACATGCATAACATCATGCTTCATTGGTATGGGTTCTCCTAGGCTAAACAGTATTGTCCAGTGTTTTTTCACTGAAGAATTTGCCAGGAGGTTCACATGGCCAGCTGATAAGTCTCTCTCTGCCCTTGACTATACCATAAACCAAGTGGAAGGACTGGCCATCACGTGTTTTCCTATTTTAAAACACATCCATGTGGAATACTATTCAGCAAGAAAAAAGGAATGAACCACTGATCCATACAACATGTAGATGAATCTTGAATACATTTACACTAAATGAAAGAAATAAGCTAGACTCAAAAGCTGTATACTGTATGATTGCATTTACACAATATTGTTAGAAAAGACAAAATGATGTAAACTAAAGGTCAGAAAACAGATCGGCAGTTACCAGAGTTGGAGGTCAAAGGGACAGCACTGAGGCCGAAGGGACAGGAGGGAATTTGGGGGGTAAGAGAACAGCGCTACATTGCGCTGGGGCAGTGGGTGAGAGTGAAAGTGAAAGTCGCTCAGTCGCGTCTGACTCTTTGCAACCCCATGGACTGTACAGTCCATGGGATTCTCCAGGCCAGAATACTGGAGTGGGTAGCCCTTCTCTTCTCCAGGGGATCTTCCCAACCCAGGAATCGAACCCAGGTCTCCCGCCTTGCAGGTAGAGGTTACATGGTTGTATATTCATCAAAGTTCACACTCAAAGCGGGTATTATCATACATGCAAATCATGTGAAAGTTAGTCACACAGTCGCATCTAACTCTCTGTGCTCCCAAGGAATGTAGCCTGCTCGGCTCCTCTGCCCACAGAAGTCTCCAGGCAAGAGTTCTGGAGTGGGTTGCCATTCCCTTCTCCAGGGAATCTTCTTAACCCAGGGATGGAACCCAGGTCTTCTGCATTGCAGGCAGATTCTTTACTGTCTGAGACACCAGGGAAACCCAAATTATAGGTCAAATAAATCTGACACTAAAAAATAAAAGAATCATGGAAAAGTCAACATGAGTGTGCTAGCCCACTTGGATTATGATTCTTCCTTTAAAATCAAATTATATTTTCACAACAATACAAACTGTTTTCTAGGCAGATGAAGTCATGTTAAGCTAATTAGACACTTAGTTGAATACGGTTAAGCTTAGAAATAAGTTTTCACCACATATCTACCACAACAGTGATTAACTACAAGAGTCCAAATAGCGNACAACAATACAAACTGTTTTCTAGGCAGATGAAGTCATGTTAAGCTAATTAGACACTTAGTTGAATACGGTTAAGCTTAGAAATAAGTTTTCACCACATATCTACCACAACAGTGATTAACTACCAGAGTCCAAATAGTGGGATTGCCTTACAATGATCAGCTTTCCATTTTTACTGTTTCCCAGATGAAAGGAAGAGATTTCAAGTCTTAGGCGTAGTTGGCGGTTTTACCTCCCCTCTCTCCTCTAGACCTCAGAGAACTGTTTGAAGCTTTGTTTCCTCAGTGTTGCCTATTGGAATGGGAATATGTGCCCTCCTATGGGGCTGTGAGTACAAATTTTCAGGTACTTACAAAAGGAGTTCACCTGAATTCTGAGTAAAGTTCATACCAGAAATATCTGATCAAGGGCCCAAATAAGAGAGAATAAAATAAATGAATCAAAATTAGTCCCTAGAATACTGCCAAGGGTTGCAACCCTATACTGTACAGATGTGCTATAAACTATTAACACTAGAAATATTTTTTCCAAAAAGTCAGGGTACAGCTTCCAGCTTCAATGATTTTCTTATCAATCGAATCATATAATCTATGAAACCGGCAGAGGGACCGGCGGTGGGCAGCTCCCTCCTGGGACACAGTTGCGGTGGGGACTTGTGCATATTTGGAGTGGGGAGGAAAGAATGCTGCTGCTACACCATCATCCAAATTCACATTCCAGTCCTTCCTTTGTAAAACGCTTTGTAAAACAATGCACGAACGACCTAACGCTGGAAATACAATTATTTGCAGGTGTCTCAGAGCCATTTAGGCTCATTCACTCGTCTTTTCTCCTCATCGACATTAGTTTAATCTGTGAAAATCAGATCACAATCACGCCAGACTTTTTGCCTCATTAGCTTTCTATTGTCTGTTTGGAGGCCTTGCCTCCATTTGCACCTCCAGGCAAGATGGGTCCTTGTCTGCACTGTTTCCATCCCTTCCTCCTCTTAATTCTTATAAGGAAGAAACACTCCTAATTTAATAATTTAACTACTCATGGAACTCATTGAAAAAGATTTCACCTGGTTTAAAAAAAAACAACAACTGGCAACTTAGGTGTATAAACATACTCCTGGTTGTTCCCCAATCGTGCACGAGATATACATGAAATCCCCACGTGAAATGCTCTCTAAGACAAACAGTAATTCTCTGTGGATGGCACGTTGTATTAAACATGTATAATCCCATTTTTTCATCACGTTAAATCCCAGCAAAGTCGTTTTCTTGGTGAATTCAGTCTCCTGTGCGTCTTTATCGCTGTGATAAGAAAAGCATCGCCAAGTATTACTTTAACTCTATTCGGATTGGGGTGAGGGCATGCACTCTGCGTAGCCAGATCCGTAGGATCACATCAGGAACATTAGTAAGAGGATAGAGCTGTTTTCTGCAAATTCTCAAATTTAAACATTTAAGATAACAGCAATTTTACTGTCCTATACACATAGTAGATAAAATGTTGGAATTCCTTGACCACTAATTATATTGACCACTAATTATACAACAAGAAAAAGTATATTCCAGCTACAACACTGTCTCTAAATGTTTTGATACATATTTGAAGCTCTGAAATCTAATTTTCTGACTTGGGATCAAGGTTAGTTACCACAGCCCTCAGAAACTGGGGTCAATAAGGAAAATTGCTCATAGTCCTTTGAATGACTAAACATTTCAGTATTAGCTAAGCTATTAACTTTTCAAGAGAGCCAAGTTATATTTACCAAGTGTCATGAACAGTTACATTCATTGTTTATTTCCTTATTGAATATCAGCAGAAATTTTCCTCCACCCCAAGAAGCATCAAACCTCCCGACTAAACACGTTTTGCTTCCTTTGGGGAAAACGGATAGTAATAATAACCTTTGATTGTATAAGAACATCATAATCCATGTTGTCATTCCTGATTCAGCCCATGCCAAGAACACAGGACGATTTACATATGCTCTAATCAAATATTTGGGGGCTGGGGATTCTCACTGCATATCTCTAGATCAGGATTATGTGACATGCCTTGGATTCCAGCCAGGTTTAAGGCTCTTCATTTTTAAAACAATAACCACGTGCTAAAAGAAGAAAGCAAGCCATTTCCTTCCTGACATTCGTTAGCTTAGGATCAGCAAGATCTTTCTGCTGCTGAGATTGAAATGTAATAGCTGCAAGGTCGAAAACTGAAATCTTGCACTAAGCACTTCATTGCTGCTGGCTTGTAATTTTTTTTTCTTTTCAAAAATTACATACATAAAGCAGTTTTAGACTTTGTAATCAGATATTATGCCTCATGGTACTGTGTGATTTGAGATGTTTTCTTTTTTCTTTCTTGTTTTTAAAAGGACTAGATCTGCCCAATTAATACATTCTTGGTATACACATAGGCTACATGGGACACTGGTCTCTCACTGCCTCTATAGGACATTTGCAAAATTTTGACCAAGTAGATGAGTGAGATAAAGTCAGATGAAGTTAACTCTCATGGAGCCAAAAGCCCTCAACTCAGACTGATTCAACTCGTTTTTATTTGCTTGCTACTCAGGACTTCATCAGTAGATGCGTACATGGCAGGAAGTGGTGTCTTGGCAGGGGAGAGGTGAGGACCATGGAGAGGACTATGGGGGAAAAAGGCTTGATTTTAGCATCAGGGGATTGCCTTATAGGTGGTTCATGGGCTTCCCAGGTGGCTAAGTGATAAAGAGTCTTCCTGCCAGCGTGGAGCTGCAGGAGACGTGGGTTCAATCCCTGAGTTGGGAAGATCCCTTGGAGGAGGAAATGGCAACTCATTTCAGTATTCTTGCCCGGAGAATTCCATGGACAGAGGAGCCTGGAGGGCCGCAGTCCATAGGTCTCAGAGTCAGACACACCTGAGTGACTAAGCACACACACACACACACACACNGAGACGTGGGTTCAATCCCTGAGTCGGGAAGATCCCTTGGAGGAGGAAATGGCAACCCATTTCAGTATTCTTGCCCGGAGAATTCCATGGACAGAGGAGCCTGGAGGGCCGCAGTCCATAGGGTCTCAGAGTCAGACACAACTGAGTGACTAAGCGCACACACACACACAAATACACAGGTTCCAGCCATGACATGCATGCAGCTTAGCCAAAACACACTGGTCTGCCTGAGTGTCCTCTGGTGTCCCCTGCTGAGCTGACGGTGCTGTTATCACCTTATGCTCCCATCAGTCCGTCTATCTATAGTGAGAGAGCACTTGAAATATGCATAAGATCTGTGAAATTCACAAACGAGCAACAAATAACATTCTGAAACGAACGTGTTTTATTTGCAAAATGAACAATTAAAATGACATGGTATCTGTACTTTTTTGTGTACCACCATTTTAAAAGTGGCAGTTTCTCAAAATGTGTTATCTATAAATACACACAAAGTTAATATCTATATTAAATATATAAAAATAGCACATTGCTTTGGCATGCTGTGTTATACACTTCTGTTCATAAAAATTTGAATTTACAAATATTTCCAGGTTCTTCAAAATGGAACTCTTTCTTTATGTATCTTTCTCTATGTGTAATATTGTGTGTGTGTGTGTGTGTGTGTGTGTGTGTGTGTGTATGTTGAATTATTCAGGCTTTTCTTGTATGTCTTTAGCCTCAGACTTAATTTGTTCAAAACACATCATCCACTTTGAGTTCTCAACTCTCCACAACACATCTCATCCTTTCATCCAGGATTAAAACCTTGAAATTGTCTTGGAGTCCTACCCTTCCTTCCATTTAGTTATGTAATATCAGAGAATAAATGAAGTAACCAACAGAATTAGGTCAAAACATACTTATCTTTCAACTCCTTATCTGAGTATATAAGAAGCAACTACACAAAAATGCAAACTGAAGTTGTGACTATAAATCCTTATTTCTAATTGTCTTCTTGAGAATTAAAGAAACTTTTTTGTCATATCTGGTTGGAATGTCTCTGATTTTTTATCTTGAAGTAGGGATGATGAAACACTACACTGGGGCATGAAAACTCTTGGCTGTGTGTACCAGCACTGTTAGCATTTACTTCAGCCTGGGTGTGGATTCTTTGCAAAGGTCATGTGAAACCATTTGCCCATTGTATCAGAGTTTTGTCCATTGTATCAATATTTGCCCATTGTATCAATATTTTCCTTAAATGTATTTAAATATAAATGCATTTTTAATCGCACAGTGCCTGAATACACTGAAGGCGCCCCCAGTAAGTTCTTCGCTTTGCGGAATGCTCCTTCTTGCCCATGAAGCTTCAGGCCACGTATGTAAAATGTGACCATCTGGTATGTGGATCCAGGGAAGGTGATGGTGTCAATGTCATATTAAACATTTGTGAATAGATATTTTTTTATTTCTTTGAATTTAAAAAAATTATCTATGGATAGAAGTTCTAGTATTTTCTTGCAATGTCCCAGTGAAGAGTCTTGAGCCTCCCCTGATATATCAAAACCTCCCATTTTATGTAGCCCATTTGAGGAGTCATTACTGTCCTAGTCAGGGTTCTCCATAAAAACAGAAACAGCAGGAGTTCTGTCTCCAGACACAAACACACCACCCAGGCCAGAGGAGAGGCGAGAGAGAAAAGCACCCAGGCCAGAGGAGAGGCGAGAGAGAAAAGCACCCAGGCCAGAGGAGAGGCGAGAGAGAAAAGCACCCAGGCCAGAGGAGAGGCGAGAGAGAAAAGCACCCAGGCCAGAGGAGAGGCGAGAGAGAAAAGCACCCAGGCCAGAGGAGAGGCGAGAGAGAAAAGCACCCAGGCCAGAGGAGAGGCGAGAGAGAAAAGCACCCAGGCCAGAGGAGAGGCGAGAGAGAAAAGCACCCAGGCCAGAGGAGAGGCGAGAGAGAAAAGCACCCAGGCCAGAGGAGAGGCGAGAGAGAAAAGCACCCAGGCCAGAGGAGAGGCGAGAGAGAAAAGCACCCAGGCCAGAGGAGAGGCGAGAGAGAAAAGCACCCAGGCCAGAGGAGAGGCGAGAGAGAAAAGCACCCAGGCCAGAGGAGAGGCGAGAGAGAAAAGCACCCAGGCCAGAGGAGAGGCAAGAGAGAAAAGCACCCAGGCCAGAGGAGAGGCGAGAGAGAAAAGCACCCAGGCCAGAGGAGAGGCGAGAGAGAAAACCACCCAGGCCAGAGGAGAGGCGAGAGAGAAAAGCACCCAGGCCAGAGGAGAGGCGAGAGAGAAAAGCACCCAGGACAGAGGAGAGGCGAGAGAGAAAAGCACCCAGGACAGAGGAGAGGCGAGAGAGAAAAGCACCCAGGACAGAGAAGAGGCGAGAGAGAAAAGCTGGTGATTCGGATAAGAACTGGTGGCGCACTCCTGAAGGCTGGGAACTCAGGTGGAATTGCTATCATGCAGGCTCAAAGTAGAATTTCTTCTCTGGGGAACCTCAGTCTTTTCTCTTAAGGCCTTCAACTTATTGAAGGAGCCTCGCCCACATTACGGAAAGCAATCTGCTTTACTTAAAGTCAACANGGTTGGGGGGGCCTGAGCAGACCGTCTGGAGGGCTCCATGCAGCTTCCAAATGCCTGTCTGTCCAGGGGAGTAGGGGCCTCCGAACAGCTGCTGCACTGCTTTGTAAACAAGTGAGGGGACACACTTCCTTCACCTGGAATCCTGCAGCTGAAAAATCTGTTCACCTCCCCACAGATTTGGTTGGAAACGCTTCAAAGATTTCTGCTCATCCCTGAAAGCTGGAGCTCAGTATGAAGCAATGTGCTTCAGCTCTGAGAACAGCGCTCTCCTTGGGTGAGAAGAGCAGTATTTTCCAGCTTGACAGTAAATAACTCTGTGACTTGGGCATGAGCGTGGGACCAGATTACCTCAGAGGTCCAGGCAGTTTAGCTCATGGGTAAAGTACACGTGGAGAACATGTTCCCAGCCAGAGGCGGGGCCCAGCCTTGCATGGAAGAGAAGCACATGGGAAGACATTTTTCCAGGGCATGGCGCGATGACTGGCTCATTTCCAGGGGCTGCTGCCAAGGCGGGCCTCTGGGCAGCTGCAGCTTCAGTGAGGCTATATCACCCCCCTCTCTACCCCTCCCCAGCCCTGGCCTCGCACGTGTGTGTGTGTGTGTGTGTGTGTGTGTGTATGTGTGTGTGTGTGTGCGCGTGTGCGCGAGCATCAGCCAAAAACATTCATTAGCATGCTTTTATGTATCAGAGCTTAAAAGCCATCAAGGGCAGCTGTTGTCTGGAAGCCAGGGAACTAATTCAAGTCACGGCTCCACCATTTGGCCATATGACCTCCGCCAGGTCATCTCACCCCACTCTGAGCTTCAATTTCTTCATTTGTAAATGAAGATGATCATATTTGAACCAATTAACTCAGGGTTTTGATGAAGAGCCAAATTAAAATGAGATGATGGAGGGGAAAGTCTCCGCAGACTCTAAAAAGTTCTGCTTCTCAAGGTATGGACCACAACCTAAGCAGTGCTGAGTTTACCTGGGAGCTTGTCAGAGATGCAGGCTCCTGGACTCCACCCCGTATGCAATGAATCAGAATCTGCTTGTTCACATCAGCAAGGTAGCAGATGTGCACGTTTGAGTTTAAAAAACACTGCTCTAAAGTTGCAGTTGGATTGACAGACAAGTTGCAAGGTTGGATAAAACCCACCCTTCACTTGGCTACCAAAATTTCAGCCACACAACTAACTTCCTACGTCAGCCCTGCTTCCTCAGTTGAGCTCAGTCACCCAGTCGTGTCTGACCTTTTGCAACCCCATGGACCACAGCATGCCAGGCCTCCCTGTCCATCACCAATTCCCAGAGTTTACTCAAACTCATGTCCATCGAGTCTGTGATGCCATCCAACCATCTCATCCTCTATCTCCCCCTTCTCTTTCTGCCTTCAATCATTCCCAGCATCAGGGTCTTTTCAAATGAGTCAGTTCTTCACATCAGGTGGTCAAAGTATTTGAGTTTCAGCTTCAGCATCAGTTCTTCCAATGAATATTCAGGACTGAATTCCTTTAGGATTTGGGTTTGATCTCTTTGCAGTCCAAGGGACTCAAGAGTCTTCTCCAACACCACAGTTCAAAAGCATCAATTCTTCAGCACTCAGCTTTCTTTATGGTCCAACTCTCACATCCATACATGACCACCGGAAAAACCATAGCTTTCTCAGGAGACCAGAAAAGCCCAGAGAGCAGCGTCATTGTCGTTTGTCAATTCTCAGAGACAGCTGCCTCACTGTGACTTCTTCTTTTTCTTTGGACGTGGGTTATCTTTTTTTTGGTGGGTCCCAGTGCCCTCCTGCCAATGGTTGTCCAACTAGTTGTTGGACAGCTAGTGCTCTCACAGGAGAAGATGAGCACAGGTCCTTCTGCTCCTCCATCTTGAACCGGAAGCCTCTCAGAGACATCCAGTGAAATGTGAACAAACCTAACCTCAAAACAGCATGGCAAACAGAATTCTGATGCAAGACTTTTGAATACCTTATATAGTTAAAAAACAGAAACTTACGCTGGCTTGAAATACCCAACAGTTTGGCCTTCCATCACTAATGGCATCTACTTCCCACCACTTACTTCACCCTCTACCGCTACCCTGGCCTCCCTGCTCATGCCCAACCCTGCCAGGCAACGCCTAAGGAAGAGCCCTGCACCGCTATTCCCTCTGCTTGGAAAGCTTTTTTTCCCCAGAGCCACGGAACTCAGCCCTTTTCTCCTTGAAGACCTTGCTCAACTATCACCTTCTCAATGAAACACTCTCTCCAGCCCTTCAATTTATATTTTCAACACCTCCTTTCACTTGCATTTATTTTTCTCCATAGCGTTCCTGGCTTTCTAACACACTATATACTTTACTTATTTATTTTGCTTAGTTACCTTACCCATTTCTGCCCCCAAGTAGAATATAAGTTCATGAAAGCAGAGATTTTTGTCCATATTTTTCTGGCAATATTCCCAGCTCCTGGAACAGTCCTAGCACACAGTTGCTTGACATTTACTGAATGGACGGATGGATGTACAGGCGAATGGGTTTGGACATGGGATCTATAGTCAGAAAGACTTGGGCTTGAATGTCAGCTCTGTCAACATTAGCTCTATGACTTTGCAAATAGTGTATGTTAACAGTCTTGATACAGTGCCTGGCATATAGGAAATGGCTCTGTTTGTTTTAGCTTTTATTATTAAAACATTAATAGTTATTATTATCATTGAATATGAGCCTCATGCTGCCAAAGAGGATCATTGAAAATTACTATTTAGTTTAACAAATAGTCAAACTTTTCAAGAATAGGCTACATCAATCAAAGCAGGACTAAGGACTGTGACTCACTTCTCAGTAGTCAATTCTTTTTGCATCAGCAAGAAAGAAACACAAAAGTTAAAATTTGCATTGATGAACATAACTCACATAAAGAATAAAGCTCTCTGTCTTCTTTTAAGGGGCAGATCAGGAAATACTAGCTTCTATTATATTTTCAAATAAAATATAGCTTCTGACATCGCACAAGTGAAAACCTAGGCTGAATATTAAGGACTCGTGCTCATCCTCAGTCACTTCAGTCGTGTGCGACCCTTGGCAATCCCAGGACTATAACCCACCAGGCTGCTCAATCCATGTGATTTTCTAGGCAAGAATACTGGAGTGGGTTGCCATGCCCTCCTCCAGGGAATATTTCCCACCCGAGAATCGAACCATCATCTCCTGCATTACAGATGGACTCTATAGCTGAGCCACCAGGGAACCTGATATCAAGGACTTGGTATCATTTGAGGAGACCACGCTCCCAACCAATGAGTCACTTAGAAGTTCAGGGAAAGGAATGGGAAATGTTTTCCTACATGCTCAGACCCCTTGCAAATATTTATAAAATCAGTGGTGCATTTCTCATCACAGTTGTTACGAGTGTTTTTCTTAGATATAAGAATTAGATATAAACAGACTATATTTAATCCCCCTGCCTATTCCTCTCAACCTTGAACACCACATATTTTCTTTACCTATGATAAATTCACTGCTCATGTGGGTGAATCACCTCACCTCATGGACACTCAATTCTGTTTTCTCTGAAATGGGGCATGAAATCAATAGCATCCGAGGCTCCTTCTGCTGTAACCTCGAAACTCAGTAACAGAGTGCCTCCTTTTCCCACATTGCTCACCTCAGCTCCTTCCAGTTCACCACTAAGTTCTATTCAAGTGACTTAAAAATATAGCTTAAATCTGCCCACCGCTCTGGTGACTGCCCTGAAATGTACACAACTAGACTGACTTGAGAGCTTCCTACCTGGACCTTCACTCTCACACCTCTCTAATCTATGCTTCCTCAAAGCAACATAAGGCTCTTTTAAAATGAAAATTTGATTCTGCCTATTCTTCTGCTTAAAATCCTTCAACAGTTTTCCTTTGCACTTAAAATAACATCTCAAACACTTGATTGTTGTTTAGTCACGTCTGGCTCTTTGCAACCCATGGACCGCAGCATACCAGGCTTCCTTGTCCATCGCCATCTCCCGGAGTTTGCTCAAACTCATGTCCATTGAGTCAGTGATGCCATCAAACCATCTCATCCTCTCTGCCCTCAGTTTTTCCCAGCATCAGGTTCTCTCCCGATGAGTCAGCTTTTCGAATCAAGTGGCCAAAGTACTGGAGCTTCAGCTTCCGCCTCAGTCCTCCAGTGAATATTCAGGGTTGATTTCCCTTACTATGAACAATAAGATGATGTCCTATCCGGCAGGGTCCCTTCCTGCCTCTTCCTCTGCCTTCTCCTGAGACACTTCCCTCCTCTCTCACTACCATCAGTCTATGCTCTGCTTTGCAGGGCCTCAGCTGCATTCCAGTCATTTACACATGTTGAGTCATCTACATGACACTCAGCCTAACTCCTGCTCTCCATCTCACAGCGAAGTTTTATCAAAGGGACCTTTTTTTTTTCATTATTTATTTGTTTTATTTTACTTTACAATACTGTATTGGTCTTGCCATACAGTGACATGAATCCGCCACGGATGTACATGAGTTCCCAATCCTGAACCCCTCTCCCACCTCTCTCCCCATATCATCTCTCTGGGTCATCTCAGTGCAGCAGCCCCAAGCATCCTGTATCCTGTATCGAACCTAGACTGGTGATTCGTTTCTTACATGATAGTATACATGTTTCAACGCCATTCTCCCAAATCATCCCACCCTCTCCCTCTCCCACAGAGTCCAAAAGTATGTTCTATACATCTGTGTCCCTTTTGCTGTCTCGCATACAGGGTTATCAATACCATCTTTCTAAATTCCATATATATGTGTTAGTATACCATACTGGTGTTTTTCTTCCTGGCTCACTTCACTCTGTATAATTGGCTCCAGTTTCATCCACCTCATTAAAGTGGATTCAAATGTATTCTTTTTAATGACTGAGAAATACTCCACTGTGTATATGTACCACAGCTTTCTTATCCATTCGTCTGCTGATGGACATCTGGGTTGCTTCCATGTCCTGGCTATTATAAACAGTGCTGCGATGAACACTGGTGTGTCTTTCAATTCTGGTTTCCTTGGTGTGTATGCCCAGCAGTGGGATTGCTGGGTCATAAGGTAGTTCAATTTCCAGTTTTTTAAGGAACTGCCACACTCTTCTCCATAGTGGCTGTACTAGTTTGCATTCCTACCAACAGTGTAAGAGGGTTCTCAAAGGGACCTTTTTGAATACCTCTCAATTCTTTGCTTCATAACACATATAATCTGAAGGTATGCATCATTTTGTGTGTTTCTTCACTTAATGTCTGGATCTTGTTCTAAGCTCCTCAAGGAAAAGGACAATTTAATTTGTCCACTGTTATATACTTGGGCTTCCTTGGTAGCTCAGATGGTAAAGAATCTGCTTGCAATGCCACAGACCTCGGTTTGATCCCTGGGTCAGGAAGATCCCCTGGAGAAGGGATTGTCAACCCACTCTAGTATTCTTGCCTGAAGAATCCCATGGACAGAGGAGCCTGGTGAACTACAGTCCATGGGGTCACCAAGAGTCGGACACGACTGAGTGACTACCACATTACATACTCAGCACCTAGCGGACCTGTAGCATACAACTGGCAACCAACAAATAATTTTAGAACAAATGAATGGATGAATGAAGTACTATCAACTCTATCTCTGATGGGAAAGATAAGAATATGTCTTTTCCTATCTTTTAAAGTTATTTAAAAATAATATACACAAAGCAAACGAATTCATAAAGAAATAATTCTTAAAATCCAAGGCATTATGTTTTGCCATTATATTCCTAAAGTAATTATTCAAGATTAACTCATTACTAGGGTTTACTAGGGAAAGTGTTCTAAAGTTCTGCTTAACTTTTTATAAAATAATAGATTTATGGGCCAAATATAAAAGTATCAAAAGATATGGATTCATGCTCTAATGACTCAAGTACTATTATAAGTATTATTGAACTTGTGACTTTAACCAGATCACTTAGTAAATATGTGCTTATTATCCTTCTTGTTCAGGTCAGTTCAGTTCAGTTGCTCAGTCATGTCCGACTCTTTGCGACCCCATGAATCACAGCACGCCAGGCCTCCCTGTCCATCACCAATTCCCGGAGTTTACCCAAACTTATGTCCATGGTGATGCCATCCAGCCATCTCATCCTCAGTCATCCCCTTTTCCTCCTGACCCCAATCCCTTCCAGCATCAGAGTCTTTTCCAACGAGTCAGCTCTTCGCATCAGGTGGCCAAAGTATAACTTGATAAATAGTGATTGAACTGCCTAATTCCTGTTTCACTGGAGTTAATAACCAATAGAAAAGAGTAGGCTGGGCTATCTGAAATAAATATATCAAACAGGAAAATTTCAGTTGCAATAATGTTAAAATCTGTTATAAAAGAGGATTGCATTATCATTATTATAAGAAAGTGGTGTTGTGTTGTGTGTTAATCATTCAGTCATGTCTGATTCTTTACAACCCCATGGACTGTAGCCCACCAGGCTCCTCTGTCTGTGGAATTCTCCAGGCAAGAATACAGGAGTGGTGGCCCTTCCCTTCTCCATGGGCTCTTCCCAACCCAGCGATCAAACCCACATCTCCTGCATTACAGTTGGATTCTTTATTGCTGAGCCACCAGGGAAGTGACCTACCATTTATTTTGCGTAGATTTTTACTTTTTTATTCACCTTTGGTTGAGGTTTCCGAATTTCTTAGGCAATTAATAAGTTATAATACTGTTCTGACATCTGTTTGGGAATGTGGTATGACAAACAGAAGGAAAGAAAACCCATCTAAGTCTTGGTGACTGAAGGAGGCAAGGAAACAGTAGAAATCCAATTGGAGGTAAACTTGGCTAGGCATAAGGATGCAGCCACAGTGTATGGAATGGCAATGAGGAAAAACGGGAAGGCAAGTTTCCATACCTTCCAGCTGAAGAA
>SJYW01018246.1:1119280-1130635 GCA_006410735.1 Raphicerus campestris
CCTTCCTGCCTCTTCCTCTGCCTTCTCCTGAGACACTTCCCTCCTCTCTCACTACCATCAGTCTATGCTCTGATTTGCAGGGCCTCAGCTGCATTCCAGTCATTTACACATGTTGAGTCATCTACATGACACTCAGCCTAACTCCTGCTCTTCATCTCACAGCGAAGTTTTATCAAAGGGACCTTTTTTTTTTCATTATTTATTTGTTTTATTTTACTTTACAATACTGTATTGGTCTTGCCATACAGTGACATGAATCCGCCACGGATGTACATGAGTTCCCAATCCTGAACCCCTCTCCCACCTCTCTCCCCATATCATCTCTCTGGGTCATCTCAGTGCAGCAGCCCCAAGCATCCTGTATCCTGTATCGAACCTAGACTGGTGATTCATTTCTTACATGATAGTATACATGTTTCAATGCCATTCTCCCAAATCATCCCACCCTCTCCCTCTCCCACAGAGTCCAAAAGTATGTTCTATACATCTGTGTCCCTTTTGCTGTCTCGCATACAGGGTTATCAATACCATCTTTCTAAATTCCATATGTATGTGTTAGTATACCATACTGGTGTTTTTCTTCCTGGCTCACTTCACTCTGTATAATTGGCTCCAGTTTCATCCACCTCATTAAAGTAGATTCAAATGTATTCTTTTTAATGGCTGAGAAATACTCCATTGTGTATATGTACCACAGCTTTCTTATCCATTCGTCTGCTGATGGACATCTGGGTTGCTTCCATGTCCTGGCTATTATAAACAGTGCTGCGATGAACACTGGTGTGTCTTTCAATTCTGGTTTCCTTGGTGTGTATGCCCAGCAGTGGGATTGCTGGGTCATAAGGTAGTTCAATTTCCAGTTTTTTAAGGAACTGCCACACTCTTCTCCATAGTGGCTGTACTAGTTTGCATTCCTACCAACGGTGTAAGAGGGTTCTCAAAGGGAGCTTTTTGAATACCTCTCAATTCTTTGCTTCATAACACATATAATCTGAAGGTATGCATCATTTTATGTGTTTCTTCACTTAATGTCTGGATCTTGTTCTAAGCTCCTCAAGGAAAAGGACAATTTAATTTGTCCACTGTTATATACTTGGGCTTCCTTGGTAGCTCAGATGGTAAAGAATCTGCTTGCAATGCCACAGACCTCGGTTTGATCCCTGGGTCAGGAAGATCCCCTGGAGAAGGGATTGTCAACCCACTCTAGTATTCTTGCCTGAAGAATCCCATGGACAGAGGAGCCTGGTGAACTACAGTCCATGGGGTCACCAAGAGTCAGACACGACTGAGTGACTACCATATTACATACTCAGCACCTAGCGGACCTGTAGCATACAACTGGCAACCAACAAATAATTTTAGAACAAATGAATGGATGAATGAAGTATTATCAACTCTATCTCTGATGGGAAAGATAAGAATATGTCTTTTCCTATCTTTTAAAGTTATTTAAAAATAATATACACAAAGCAAACGAATTCATAAAGAAATAATTCTTAAAATCCAAGGCATTATGTTTTGCCATTATATTCCTAAAGTAATTATTCAAGATTAACTCATTACTAGGGTTTACTAGGGAAAGTGTTCTAAAGTTCTGCTTAACTTTTTATAAAATAATAGATTTATGGGCCAAATATAAAAGTATCAAAAGATATGGATTCATGCTCTAATGACTCAAGTACTATTATAAGTATTATTGAACTTGTGACTTTAACCAGATCACTTAGTAAATATGTGCTTATTATCCTTCTTGTTCAGGTCAGTTCAGTTCAGTTGCTCAGTCATGTCCGACTCTTTGCGACCCCATGAATCACAGCACGCCAGGCCTCCCTGTCCATCACCAATTCCCGGAGTTTACCCAAACTTATGTCCATGGTGATGCCATCCAGCCATCTCATCCTCAGTCATCCCCTTTTCCTCCTGACCCCAATCCCTTCCAGCATCAGAGTCTTTTCCAACGAGTCAGCTCTTCGCATCAGGTGGCCAAAGTATAACNACAATACTGTATTGGTCTTGCCATACAGTGACATGAATCCGCCACGGATGTACATGAGTTCCCAATCCTGAACCCCCCTCCCACCTCTCTCCCCATATCATCTCTCTGGGTCATCTCAGTGCAGCAGCCCCAAGCATCCTGTATCCTGTATCGAACCTAGACTGGTGATTCGTTTCTTACATGATAGTATACATGTTTCAACGCCATTCTCCCAAATCATCCCACCCTCTCCCTCTCCCACAGAGTCCAAAAGTATGTTCTATACATCTGTGTCCCTTTTGCTGTCTCGCATACAGGGTTATCAATACCATCTTTCTAAATTCCATATATATGTGTTAGTATACCATACTGGTGTTTTTCTTCCTGGCTCACTTCACTCTGTATAATTGGCTCCAGTTTCATCCACCTCATTAAAGTAGATTCAAATGTATTCTTTTTAATGGCTGAGAAATACTCCATTGTGTATATGTACCACAGCTTTCTTATCCATTCGTCTGCTGATGGACATCTGGGTTGCTTCCATGTCCTGGCTATTATAAACAGTGCTGCGATGAACACTGGTGTGTCTTTCAATTCTGGTTTCCTTTGTGTGTATGCCCAGCAGTGGGACTGCTGGGTCATAAGATAGTTCAATTTCCAGTTTTTTAAGGAACTGCCACACTCTTCTCCATAGTGGCTGTACTAGTTTGCATTCCTACCAACAGTGTAAGAGGGTTCTCAAAGGGACCTTTTTGAATACCTCTCAATTCTTTGCTTCATAAAACATATAATCTGAAGGTATGCATCATTTTGTGTGTTTCTTCACTTAATGTCTGGATCTTGTTCTAAGCTCCTCAAGGAAAAGGACAATTTAATTTGTCCACTGTTATATACTTGGGCTTCCTTGGTAGCTCAGATGGTAAAGAATCTGCTTGCAATGCCACAGACCTCGGTTTGATCCCTGGGTCAGGAAGATCCCCTGGAGAAGGGATTGTCAACCCACTCTAGTATTCTTGCCTGAAGAATCCCATGGACAGAGGAGCCTGGTGAACTACAGTCCATGGGGTCACCAAGAGTCAGACACGACTGAGTGACTACCATATTACATACTCAGCACCTAGCGGACCTGTAGCATACAACTGGCAACCAACAAATAATTTTAGAACAAATGAATGGATGAATGAAGTATTATCAACTCTATCTCTGATGGGAAAGATAAGAATATGTCTTTTCCTATCTTTTAAAGTTATTTAAAAATAATATACACAAAGCAAACGAATTCATAAAGAAATAATTCTTAAAATCCAAGGCATTATGTTTTGCCATTATATTCCTAAAGTAATTATTCAAGATTAACTCATTACTAGGGTTTACTAGGGAAAGTGTTCTAAAGTTCTGCTTAACTTTTTATAAAATAATAGATTTATGGGCCAAATATAAAAGTATCAAAAGATATGGATTCATGCTCTAATGACTCAAGTACTATTATAAGTATTATTGAACTTGTGACTTTAACCAGATCACTTAGTAAATATGTGCTTATTATCCTTCTTGTTCAGGTCAGTTCAGTTCAGTTGCTCAGTCATGTCCGACTCTTTGCGACCCCATGAATCACAGCACGCCAGGCCTCCCTGTCCATCACCAATTCCCGGAGTTTACCCAAACTTATGTCCATGGTGATGCCATCCAGCCATCTCATCCTCAGTCATCCCCTTTTCCTCCTGACCCCAATCCCTTCCAGCATCAGAGTCTTTTCCAACGAGTCAGCTCTTCGCATCAGGTGGCCAAAGTATAACTTGATAAATAGTGATTGAACTGCCTAATTCCTGTTTCACTGGAGTTAATAACCAATAGAAAAGAGTAGGCTGGGCTATCTGAAATAAATATATCAAACAGGAAAATTTCAGTTGCAATAATGTTAAAATCTGTTATAAAAGAGGATTGCATTATCATTATTATAAGAAAGTGGTGTTGTGTCGTGTGTTAATCATTCAGTCATGTCTGATTCTTTACAACCCCATGGACTGTAGCCCACCAGGCTCCTCTGTCTGTGGAATTCTCCAGGCAAGAATACAGGAGTGGTGGCCCTTCCCTTCTCCATGGGCTCTTCCCAACCCAGCAATCAAACCCACATCTCCTGCATTACAGTTGGATTCTTTACTGCTGAGCCACCAGGGAAGTGACCTACCATTTATTTTGCGTAGATTTTTACTTTTTTATTCACCTTTGGTTGAGGTTTCCGAATTTCGTAGGCAATTAATAAGTTATAATACTGTTCTGACATCTGTTTGGGAATGTGGTATGACAAACAGAAGGAAAGAAAACCCATCTAAGTCTTGGTGACTGAAGGAGGCAAGGAAACAGTAGAAATCCAATTGGAGGTAAACTTGGCTAGGCATAAGGATGCAGCCACAGTGTATGGAATGGCAATGAGGAAAAACGGGAAGGCAAGTTTCCATACCTTCCAGCTGAAGAATAGCAATAATGATCCCGGGCCCTAGAAACCAATAGGGAATAGTGTGAGAATAAATTAGATCCAGTTTTCCTTTGGAGGAAAGACACTATATAATTTATGATATTGTTATTATAATCATTAGTCATCTTTGCCTAGATTTATGGAGTGACTCATCCTAAATTAAGCCTTTGGAACAATAAGAAGAGGGAAATTTATGAGACCTACAATGATTTTCTAGTCTCATAAAAGACTGTAGTACTTGATTCTTAAGATGCTGAAATATCTCTGCCTCTTAACAGAAGGCTACAGGGACCATCCTTTGATTCATTATTTGATACGTCTTTCAGGTCTCCATCCTCTTGCTCTCCAGGACTAATAATTCAGCAAGCATTTTAACAGCCACCTTGGCTGTCAATAAATTATTTTAACTTACCTTTAGAGGTTCTATTTCTCTCCTCTTCCTCTGAGAATAACAAGTGTTACTTTTCAATCCTTTTTCTATACATTCACTTGATAATTTTTGAGCATTTTTAACCTGCAAAGTAATAAGCTAGATGTAGAGAGATAAGAGGAATAAGATTCTGTTCATCCCTCAAAGAGCTTGCAGTCTGGTTGGGAGATGTAAGTAAGAAGACAGGATCTGAAGACCATTTAAAGAAGACTGACTGGATAAACAGTGTGAAAGAGAAGGTTGAGTACAAGATTTTCCCTCCTGACAGAATGCAAAGAGAATGATCTCGCTAAGCAGATCAGGAGCAGATCTGGAGAAAGACCATCAGCTCTGTTTTAGGCACATTGGGCTGAGGATGAATACAAAGTCCAGGAAGAAGCTTGATTAATGGATCTGGATTAAGGGAAAGAAGCAAGACTGGAAATAGATGTGAATTTCATCCAAAAAGAAATCCTGGGAATGGGTGAGATACTCAGTGAGAGAATATTAAAAAAAAAAAGGGGGGGTGGGGGTGGGGGGGAGACAAGGGAGTCTGATGGTTACAAATGAAAGAGGAAAAAGACAACTAATTTGGGGAAGAGATGAACAGGATCAGAAGGGCTAACGAAGAGCAAATAAACCAGAGGAAAGAGAAACAGCAGAGAGACAAAGGAGGAAGAAGAATTTCCATGAAGAGCATAGATTGGAAGACTTGCCTTTAGAAAACAGCCTCCTTCCCTCTCTCTAAGCAGGAGGAGGTAAAGGGCAGATAAGTACAGAAGTATTTTGAAATAGATATAGGAGACTTTAAAAAGGGAGAAAATGTTGATTGGAAAATGAAAAGTCAAAAGAGGCTGTGAAGCTCAGAGAAAATGACAACACGTAGAGAAAGCAAGGTAGACTTGGGAATTGACCAGACATAGACTCAAATTTCAGCTCTTTCCTAACATATCACTTATTCCAAGGGCATATCACTTATTCCTAACATATCACTTATTACCTTCTCCAATTATATAGAGTCTTAGGTTTGTCTTCTGAGCAAATGACAAATAACAAAGACATATTTCATAGGGTTGTTTTGAGGATTAAAAAAGAGCATGTGTGTCAAGCCCTGGGCTTTGGGGTGGGCTTCGGTGGGGATAGAAGGGCCAGGACAGGCTAGGCCGAAGACAGAGCAGGGCTTCTCACAGGTGGATGAGCATCAGAAGCACCTATGTCAGAACTCCCATAACACAGACTTCTAAGCCTCACCCGGAATGAGCTTCTTGTTTGGCAGGTCTGGAGTGGGGCTTGAAAATCTGCATTCTTAATAAGCTCCCGTCTTCTCGCCTAGAGAATCCCATGGACAGAGGAGCCTGGCAGGCTACAGTCCACGCGGTCGCAAGAGTCAGACACAACTGAGCAACTAAACCACCACCACCAATAAGTCCCCAGGTAATGCAGACGCAGCTGGTCTGGGAGCTATACTTCAAGGACTGCTGAGACAGAGAAATCCTTTGAGAGAAAAGATCAAAAGGCAAAGGGAATTTAATGGCACCAGAACACAGAGTCCAGAAGAAGAGGGTCACACTCTTTTGAGCCTTCATTATCCATTAACCCACTTCATCGTCTTATCTCCAGAACCTTGGCTGGCTCTCTCAGAAGCAGGCACTCTCTCTTATCCCAGAATTCCAAGAACAGGAGCAGAAACTCGTCCAACCGAGTGGCTGGCCTGATGGATGCAGAGAGAAGGGGTAACTCTGAGTCGCCTGAGGAGACAGAGAAAGGAGAGTCTAGCAGATCTCAGCATTTCCGCCAAGGGGCTTTGAGCGGGAGGCCATCAGGAAGGTAGCAGTACTTTTGGAGCCAGGTTAAAGCAACATGGCCTTTTAAAAAAGTGGGAACTGTCAAAGTTTATATATTATTTTAATTTTGCTCCATCTTTTCAATTTTGCATGGCTCAAGTGTTTAATATTTCACATGCTTCTTTTTTTCATCTTAAATTACTTTTTATTTTTCTTATTCTTTTCCCCAGCCAAGTACCTTTATTGCTAAAAAGGGTAGTTTATAACCCTTTGCCATGGATCAGATTATCTTCGAACACTCTTTTCCCTTTTTGGCTCTTAATTCCTTCCCATTGTATTATTCAGTTATTCCATTCTATTGCATCCATTATTCACTACTTTTTTTTTTCAAAAATTGATTCTGCAGAAATCGAACACCCTCATTTTTCATTTCTCTTGGAGTTACTTTGTAGAAACCCAACTAGATTATAGCTCCTAATGCATTAACGGTCCACCGAGTGCACGTCGCCCAGCATGTTTATAAGTTCTGAGTAAGGAGTCAAGTCAAATCCTATTCCTTTTCAAGATTCTCCTTTCATATATCATTTAAGAAAATTGCTCAAGCATCTAGCTTGCTTCTACTCAGTCCCTGACTCATTTCCTCACTACTGAGTGCCCCACCCTCCTTCCCACATGTTATATTTTCATAACTTGTCATGCAGCAGGATCACAGAGGCTGCACTCTGCAGATGGGCCCTGGGGATAGCCGGAGCAAGACAAGGAAGCTGGTCAGTATATAGGCATCAACCGCTTCCTCCTCTCTGCATCCAGAACCAACACCTCACCCGTGATCTTTCTCATCAATAAATTTTTGGAATTATTCTCAGCTCCCTTAATGATATGGTGCTTAGTCTCTTGCTTTGTGCATAGCAAATACCCAAAACCATGAACAGATGAATGACAACGACAAGTGAGTGTTACACAGACCCAACACAGCCGGCTCCCGTCTCCTTGCTCAGCTACTGTCTTCCTGTTACTGCTTTCCCGAGGCTATGTTATTCAGAAACTCTCACAGTTCCCTCAATGTGCCGTGCTCACCCACACCTCCAGAATGCAGTATGGGTCCCTTCCTTTTCACCTGCTTCCCTTAACTAATGTGGCACTCCTCTTTCTCCAGAAAGTCACCCCTGAACCCCTACCTGGGATGGGTGGCCCTCTGATGTGTACTGAAAACCTCTCCATTTCTTGGCACTAAAATAATACTTCCCTTATCAGCTTACTTGTCCTCCTCCTTTAACAAGACTACGGGCAACTCAAAAGCAGGGACTGTGTCTCATGCATTATTGCAATCCCAGCTCTTACATGAATGCTTAAATGATGCTGTTTGGGGTGAAAGAGGAAACACTAGTGCCCAGGTGAAAGACATGGGGAATTTTAGTTGTGGACAGTTGTCATGGGTGTGGAGAGGAGTAGAAAGCTGTGGTGTGCAGCAAAAAGAGGACCTTTCAGATAGGACAGCTCACTGGAGGCCAGTGGGAGGGGGAAAAGTACAACATGGCAGCTGGGGGCTGAGAATGCCCTCCCATCTGCCAAAAATGCTTTCAGGTGCTTGTTACTTTATCAGAGATGTAAGGATTGAATTTCCTTAGGAGAACAATAGCAGCTCCAGACCTTGCAGCCTCTTCACTAGCATTTCCATCAGGGAAAAGTATCCCTTTCTGCAACAAGACAACAAAGTAGCTAACTCATTTTAAAAGATGCCAAATAATTCGAATCAGTGTACAGATAGTTAAAAAAAAAAAAAAGTCCCAGCAGCAAAAAGGAAGGCTATATGATGCTATTCACCATGAAGTCATTTCCTCACTTGCTCTTTGATTTCCCTTACCTCCTCTTCTTCAAGGCGCAGCTCAAGACAGGGACTCCTTTTCAGGCTTCTTTCCAGCTGTTAAACAGGTGAATCACACCTGTTAAAACACTGGTGTAACATTTTCTTAAGCTTTCTAAGAACAACAGTGTCTCAGTTCTTGAAATTTCAAGATCTAATTTCCCCTTCTGGGAGTCATTAATCCTTCCCTCCATCTCTAGCTCATCCTCTCCAGCCTTTTCATATTTGTTCCTACTCTCTGAATTTCTCTGCAGGGCAGGAACCGGAGTGGTAGGTAACTCCTCCTCCCCTGCAAACCTGCCCCTTCCCACTGTCTTGGTGAAGGAGGCTCCCGACTTAACAAGTCTCCTTAACTCCAACAAATCCCATGTGGGCTGGAAGAATTTAAAATCCAAACTCTCTCATGATCCTTCTTTCTCTGCCGCTGAGCTGACCCTACCTTTCGTTCCCCATCTGACATCTTTTCCACTTCCCTCAGCTAGCAAACCCTCCTCTTAATTCTTGGAGCATATGTTTTCTGTAACAGAAGATAAGTGCTTGCCTCCTACGTTTTCCCCTGTGAGCTCCTGGGAGCCAGCACAGGTGACCCGTCAGCAATGTCCCGGAGCAGAGAGGACTCAGTCCATCAGTCACTGCCTGTCACATTTGATGGACTGTCTTTCAAGCAGTGACTTTGCTCCCCATTTTGGAATAAGCCTTTGGTGATGTTTCTGATACTAGTCCACAAGAAATAGAAGTTAGTCCCGCACGTGGCAGCTACTTCCTATTCTGCAGTTTTGACTTCACCTCTGGTTCTACCAGACAGAGCCAAGTGGTCTGTTTTCTCATCTCTCTGCGGGACAGAGCCCATTACTCTTCACAGAAGAAGCGTTCAGGCCCTCCCAGGAGCCCAGTACATTCGGAACTGAGAGTACACGGACCAGCAAGGATTGGGGCCCATTCATTGTGGGCCCATTCACCCCACATCCCTCAGGGCCCGCTCCCCAGGGGGATGCGAGCCGCCTGGCCCGGGGCTGAGCAGAGCGAGGGGAGAAGGCGCCGCCGGGGTCGGGACCACCGACACCGCGCTGGGGGCAGGCGCAGGTGCGGGCGAACGGGCATCTGCGAAGATGATTGCCCTCCTCTCGGGTGCTGCCAGACGACTTCAGCACATTCTGGGGCGTGCAAACTGCCGAGAAAGAACACTGTCAGCAGCGTCATTTCTAACGAGGGAGAAACTGTAGATGAGGCGAGGAAAAAAAAAAAAGAGAGAGAGAGAAAACCCACCCACCCCGGCTGGGCTGTACCCTGATAATCCTGGCGGGAGTCGTCGCCCTCTCTCTCCTCCTGACCCTCCCGCCAGGAACTCGGCCCGAGAGGCCCTGTTAGTGGCACTGTCTGACCCTGGAGGTCAGGGTTAGAAAAAGTAGAAACCAGGTTATTGCGGAGCCCTGAGAATCTAGATAGATGCTTCTGCACAACCGCATCAATTTCCGACTGCCTTCTTTTATTTTGTCCAGACTTGTATTTGTGTGTGTGTGTGTGTGTGTGTATGTAAACGAACAACACTCATTCACTCGTTTATCCAAAGAGAGTCTTGTATCGTATTCAGTTTCCTTTTCAGTTTGGTTTAATTCAGCGAATTTATCTTTAAAAAGGTATCTTGGTTACAGAGATTTTCTAGCCTTTGCAGATGCTTTGAGTTGTGGAAACTTTACTTCTTTATTAAAACTGATAAACTTGTAAGGTTATAGACCATATATATATATAAACATACATACTTACACACGTAAACACACATATTGGCAACATACATCTTAGCACACAAATATTGCAACGTATATTGGCATGTGGCATGTAGCAAATAATAAAGCAAAATGCATTCCATGGTGTAGCTGCTCCTTCTGGCAGCCCTTCCCCTGTTAAACACCCTTCCATGCTGACCTTGATCATGGAACAGCCCTCTCCTTGCCCATCTTCATAGGATTCTGGCTCTCACATGAGGCCACCCCACCCCTGCTCCCGTTTCAGATAAGTATGTTCACTCTCCTACATTACACATGCCTTAGAGTGCGTCGGGAAGTGGGCTTCAAATCCTCCTTCTTCCCCAGCTGTCCTTCACTCTCTGTCAGCAAAACAATTCTGAGTTAATGGCACTTCAAGACATATTTACCGCTTGTGTTTCTGCTTATGTTGGTATAGAATGGTAACCGCCCCCCCTTCACCATAGTTCTCATTGTCTAACAACTCTGCGTTATTCCAGTTCTTAGATTTATGACCTTTGTTTTTCTTCCCTAAACATATTATTCTATTCTTGATCTTATAGTACCATTGTGTTTATTCTAGTAACCAATCATGCTCCCCTTTTTAGAAAAAAAATCCATTCATTGTCTGTGCAAAGGCAGTTGTATGTTTCCTCTGTGCAGCTTTCTGATTGCTATTTGAATACAGTCAAAAAGAAATTGGATTTTTTGTGCATGCCTGATTCCCTTTCATGCATGCTTTTGTCAAATTTTGACACAGTAAATACAGACCTCCTCCATGTGGACCCCAATTGATTAATTAAAGGGGAGATTCATTGCAAAATTGCCAGCAGCTGTAGGCTAGAATGGAGGCTGGGGAGTCCACACACTGAAAAGGCTAGCAGTGGAACAGAACCACTTCTAGAGATGTGTCTGAATTTGGTGGAAAGTGAGTTCTAGTTCCAAAACTGAGCCTTTTTTCATTCTAGGAACAATTTAGAATATTTAATTTGTTTTCCATTGAAGAATAGCCAACTCACATTAAATGTTTTCTTATTTTTTTAATTGAAGTATAGTTGATTTACAATGTTGGATTAATTTCTGGCGTTCAGCAAAGTATGTGTGT
>SJYW01018246.1:1145899-1159375 GCA_006410735.1 Raphicerus campestris
AGAGAGAGAGAGAAAACCCACCCACCCCGGCTGGGCTGTACCCTGATAATCCTGGCGGGAGTCGTCGCCCTCTCTCTCCTCCTGACCCTCCCGCCAGGAACTCGGCCCGAGAGGCCTTGTTAGTGGCACTGTCTGACCCTGGAGGTCAGGGTTAGAAAAAGTAGAAACCAGGTTATTGCGGAGCCCTGAGAATCTAGATAGATGCTTCTGCACAACCGCATCAATTTCCGACTGCCTTCTTTTATTTTGTCCAGACTTGTCGTATTTGTGTGTGTGTGTGTGTGTGTGTATGTAAACTAACAACACTCATTCACTCGTTTATCCAAAGAGAGTCTTGTATCGTATTCAGTTTCCTTTTCAGTTTGGTTTAATTCAGCGAATTTATCTTTAAAAAGGTATCTTGGTTACAGAGATTTTCTAGCCTTTGCAGATGCTTTGAGTTGTGGAAACTTTACTTCTTTATTAAAACTGATAAACTTGTAAGGTTATAGACCATATATATATATATATATATAAACATACATACTTACACATGTAAACACACATATTGGCAACATACATCTTAGCACACAAATATTGCAACGTATATTGGCATGTGGCATGTAGCAAATAATAAAGCAAAATGCATTCCATGGTGTAGCTGCTCCTTCTGGCAGCCCTTCCCCTGTTAAACACCCTTCTATGCTGACCTTGATCATGGAACAGCCCTCTCCTTGCCCATCTTCATAGGATTCTGGCTCTCACATGAGGCCACCCCACCCCTGCTCCCGTTTCAGATAAGTATGTTCACTCTCCTACATTACACATGCCTTAGAGTGCGTCGGGAAGTGGGCTTCAAATCCTCCTTCTTCCCCAGCTGTCCTTCACTCTCTGTCAGCAAAACAATTCTGAGTTAATGGCACTTCAAGACATATTTCCCGCTTGTGTTTCTGCTTATGTTGGTATAGAATGGTAACCGCCCCCCCTTCACCATAGTTCTCATTGTCTAACAACTCTGCGTTATTCCAGTTCTTAGATTTATGACCTTTGTTTTTCTTCCCTAAACATATTATTCTATTCTTGATCTTATAGTACCATTGTGTTTATTCTAGTAACCAATCATGCTCCCCTTTTTAGAAAAAAAATCCATTCATTGTCTGTGCAAAGGCAGTTGTATGTTTCCTCTGTGCAGCTTTCTGATTGCTATTTGAATACAGTCAAAAAGAAATTGGATTTTTTGTGCATGCCTGATTCCCTTTCATGCATGCTTTTGTCAAATTTTGACACAGTAAATACAGACCTCCTCCATGTGGACCCCAATTGATTAATTAAAGGGGAGATTCATTGCAAAATTGCCAGCAGCTGTAGGCTAGAATGGAGGCTGGGGAGTCCACACACTGAAAAGGCTAGCAGTGGAACAGAACCACTTCTAGAGATGTGTCTGAATTTGGTGGAAAGTGAGTTCTAGTTCCAAAACTGAGCCTTTTTTCATTCTAGGAACAATTTAGAATATTTAATTTGTTTTCCATTGAAGAATAGCCAACTCACATTAAATGTTTTCTTATTTTTTTAATTGAAGTATAGTTGATTTACAATGTTGGATTAATTTCTGGCGTTCAGCAAAGTATGTGTGTATATATATATATATGTCCATATTTTTTATATTCTTTTCCATTGTGGGTCATTACACAATATTGAACATAGTCCCCTGTGCTAGATAGTAGGAACTTGTTTTTTTATTTTATATATAGTAGTTTGCATCTGCTAATTCCAAATTTGTGATTTATCACTTCCGCAGCACTTCCCCCATTTGGCAATCATAAATTTGTTTTCTATGCTTGTCAGTCTGGTTCTGTTCATAAATATGTTCCTTTGTACCTTTTTCCTTCTCTCTCTCTCTCTCTTCCTTTCCCTAGACAAAGGATACAGAAATGTATGGCAAGATACATTGTTCAATACCAGGACATTTCGTCACCATCACAAGGCACACCCAAGAAGAACAATTCATTTGATACAAGACCAAGATCGCTTGAGGGGAAGAAAGCAAAGGCAACTTCCATTTGCAAACTCTCTGAGTTAGGCAATACCATATTCTGAGTTCTGCCATCAATCTGGAATATACATGGTCATGTGGAATTTCAGATGCATCCAGAAGGGAAGATAAAAGAAGCTTCCAACAGATATCAATAGAGAAGGATGTCAAGAGTAACGATTGAATCCATAGGCACAATGAGTTATTGTGCAGAGACAGAAGGGGAAGAAGTCAGCAGTGGACGGGAGCCGCAGAAAAGACAGGGTTCCGGAGTATAACGTCTCCAATAAGTCATGGCGGTGGCAGTTCCTCAAGTCCTTCCTGATCCTCCCACAAAAGCTAAAATTGACATTTTCTCCATCTGTACTCTACCTCTCCAGGAGCTCATAAATCTGGGCTCTGACCTAACTGTGATGGAGGACTCAGCTGGGAAGACAGGTTATCTCCCAAGTTCCTGCACACAGCACCAGGGGCCACCTGTGAGTCACAGCCTGTGGGAGGTTGGGGAACATCTGGTCAAGTTCATCTCCTGCTGCCACCACTGAGCCAGCCTCTGTTCCTTCTGTCTGTTTTAAATGTACCTCTCTCTCCAACACAGCATCTTGGGAACATCAGGATGTTGCATAATGAACTGAGCGGAATCCAAGAACCAAGCCACACATGTAGAACTATGAGAAACCACATGTGCAAGTGAAAACTAGTCTCAGCTTTAGCTTTGCTTTGCTTCTCAAACCAGTAAATGTGTTGGAGGCCACGCTGAATATTTGACACAGACTGAGAAGTGGTGTGGATATATTGTGCTTGTGAACATCTGCACCAAAGGGACTTGAGATCTGTTTTCAAAGTAAACTTCATAGCTATCATTCACTGAGTGCCTACAAAGGTCAGACACCTTGATTATCCCTGATTATCCAATATGGCCATGAAGCGGTTATTATTGTGCTCATTTTTTTCTAATTAGAAAACCAACCACTGAGATAATAAATGACTCATCAAGGTTTCATGACTGGTAAAGGGTAAAGGCAATTTGGGGAGAGTGGTTTCTTTTGTCTTAAGGCCTACAGTCCTTCTACTCTTTAAACTTTCTCCCCCAGTCCATCTAGACAGGTACAAAGTGACAAGTGTTGACTCCTTGTGTTTGCTCAGCTCCATTAATGAGACAGCATAGCCAGAGGCTGTGTCAAGGATTGGATATGTAGAGAGAGTGAGGAGTGTGTGTGTGCATGTGTGTGTGTAAACAGAGAGAGAGAAAGAGAGTAGATATCAGGCTGAGATATGTACAGAGACTTTCCAGCTAAAGTTGACTAGCTTCTCCAAAGCTAATGATGGGGTGGCATGCACAGTCATGTCCGACTCTTCACGACCCCATGGACTGTGGCCCACCAGGCTCCTCTGTCCATGGAACTTTTCAGGCAAAAATACATTTCCTGTTTCAGGGGATCTTCATGATTCTCTGGCATCTCCTGCATTGGCAGGTGGGTTCTTTACCACTGCACCACCTGGGAATCCCAAGCTAATGATGGGGAAAGTCAAGTTGGAAGATGCCCATTCTTTCAAAGAGAGATTGTGCTATTAGCATATGTTCAGAATTACTAAAGGCAATGGTCCAAGCGAGCCAGAGACATCAATAGGATTCCCTTTCTTTACGAAGTTCATCGATCCTCAACCACAGGGATCGTAATTCACCAAATCTGTACCAGCAGCATCTGCTGTCCAAAAATTACCTCAGTTACTCTTCTGGCATCTACTACATCTTTTTTTTTTTTTAATTGCTTGTATGTAGAACTGTCTTTTTTTTTAAGAATTTTATTTTCTTATTTTACTTATTTTTTATTTTTTAAATACTTTATTCTATTTTACAGTACTGTATTGGTTGGGAGAATGACACTGAAACATGTATACTATCATATAAGAAATGAAGCGCCAGTCTATGTTCAATGCAGGATACAGGATGGAGTCTACTACATCTTATAAGGAATGGAGCAGCAATAGTATTATCAACTTAAAGCCAGATCACAGCAGTACCTGCCAATAGGGCCTTTCCTGCTGGCCTTCCTCTCCTTTTTCACCTGTTCCAACACTTACAAGCTCAGAAACCAGAGCTAGCAGGATCAGGGAGAATACATGAGTGTGAAGTGGAAAGAAAAAAAGAGCCAGTCAAAACCCTTGCCTGCCATAAACTTTGGCCTCCAGTTTGAAAGAGACCCAGGCTCTGGTTCCACATTTTGGGAGGAAAGACGTTAATGCTAAATAAAGGTCAGAGCTTTTTATTACTATAAAATTAGATTTGCTATATTATGAAACCTGAGGTCCATGGTTCCTTAAAGAAAAAAAAAAGCAAGCAACCTTTTATTTACACATTTATGTGTGCCTTTTCCTGGATAGAGAATCCACAGCTTTTATCAGGGTCACAAAAATGTTTCAAATTATTCCCAAATCAAAGAACTGGACTCTCAGAGCACTCTCAGACTTTGGCTTTAGATCTTGTTGTTTCTCCCCCAGAGCGGCACTGGTCATTACCCAGCTGATTCTGTTTTAAAGTGGACCTTGGGAGATGCGACACAGACCAACCTATTCTCCAGAAAGCCCTTTGGACATGGTTTCAGGACACATATGGTTTAGATCTGGAGAAGACAGAAATTAGCTTTGAAATTTAGAATGTAGTTTTCTAGGCTTAGACACATATTGTTTAATAACCCAATGAGGTTACCTCTGTTGCAACTACATTTTAAATTTGTTCAGTGAATTATAATATACATGGCTTTTGAACCTATGTTTTCACATAAAATGCATGTAACACAAACGGTCTGACTCCCTAATGGTCAGCTACTGCCTTCCAATGCCTTGGCCTGTCTCTCAGGTCCACAGGTGGATTGCCTGCTACCGGAAAGTAATGCAAATTCAAAGAATCAGGTCTTTTTTTATTTTGAAATATAGTTGATTTACAATATCGTGCCAACCCTTGCTGTACAGCAAAGTGACTCAGTTTTAAACATACATGCATTCTTTTTTAAAAAAATATTCTTTTCCATTCATTATGGTTTATCCCAGAAGATTAGATATAGTTCCCTGTGGTATACAGTAGTACCTTGTTGATCCATTCTAAGTATAATATTTTGCATCTACAAACCCCAAATTGCCATATTTTAGATTCCATATGAAAATGATATCATATGGTATTTGTCTTTCTCTTTCTGACTTACTGTATTTACTATGATAATCTCTGATTGCATACATGTTGATGTAAATGGCATTATTTTCACCTTTTTATGGCTGAGTATTATTCCACTGTGGCTTTCCAGGTGATATAGTGGTAAAGAATCCTCCTGCCAAAGCAGGAGACACAAGAGACGTAGGTTCGATCCCTGGGTTGGGAAGATCCCCTGGAGTGGGAAATGGCAATCCACTCTAGAGCTCTGGCCTGGAAAGGACAGTTCAGCTCTTGACTAGAAAGGTCTGGGTTTTGCTGTTGGTATTGCCACAATCCCCAGCATCCTTAGGGATGTGGAAGATAAATGTCTCAGCCTGGAAACAGAGCCTGAAGAGGCATAATTGATTTGAAAAGTGGATCCCTAGGCAGTGAAGAGTTAATGGGAGGGGACTGTGACTCGACAGGTTTGGGAAGCCACAGGGTGTCCCTGCGCTGACCGCCACCTCACCATATGCCACAAAGACACACCGCTGGAGGCTCAGCAGGTGCAGCCCCTCAGCCCCCTGGGATGCCTCCAGACAGCCTGCACAGAAGAGCTGCTCAACGCCATCTCTTCAAGAGGAAGGCAAGCCAGTTTCTCTGCTCAGCCCCTTCCCATCTTCCACCTCTCAGCTTCACCATGCTCAGAGTTCCTTCCCCAGGTTCCAAGTCAGGTCACCCAGCTCGCTTGATGGCTGGTGGGGAAGCCCAGCCCAGCACATCAGTGACCAGCTGCATCCACGCCTGAACTTGGCCGGGGGCCCCAGGGAGACAGCTGGCCAGCCTCAGGGCCCACAGGGGACCATGCAGCCTCAGTGGCAAGCAGGTGAGGTTTAGAGAATCTGATTGGGTGTGTACAATTATACTGTGCAGCAGGAGCTTGGATTAAAATTATATCCAAAGCCCCAAAAATGTATCCTCCTTTTCGTCAACTTTTGCCAAATATCTCTTTGTGCTGAGAGCGGGGACTATGACCCTAATTACAGAAGTATATTGGACATCCCTGGTGGCTCAGAGGTTAAAGTGTCTGCCTCTAATATGGGAGACCTGGGTTTGATCCCTGGGTTGGGAAGATCCCCTGGAGAAGGAAATGGCAAACCACTCCAGTATTCTTGCCTGGAGAATCCCATGGACGGAGGAGCCTAGTGGGCTACAGTCCATGGGGTCGCAAAGAGTCGGACATAACTGAGCGACTTCACTTATCGGACATCCTACAGTCTCAAGGCAGGTCACTGGGTGTGACTTTTCATGTACATTCTAATCCCTCACCAAGACCTTGTGATTTACTGTGAAGGACACCCAGTGAGCTCCTAAACCCCAGATCCAATGAGTCCCTTTCCATGTTTAATTTCTTCGATCTCTTTATGATATTCTTCCCAACTGAAAACTTTCTCAGTGTGGAGTTTTTTCCTCCCTTGGATTCCAAGCCTGCTTCTTGTCAGATTCTCCTCTCCCTTTTAGTCTCCTTGGGCAGGTGCTTTTCCTCTGTTGACCCTGTGACAGCTAGTCTTCCTTGGGTCTCCATCCTCAGCCTGACGCTTCGGGGGGCGCTCAGCAGAAACAGTAGAGGCAGTGGAACTTCCCTCAGCAAAGCCCAGGGGAGGAGAGGTGAGCCTGCTGTCCGCCAAACCAGCCCCTCGGGGAGCAGAGACAATCACACGCGACAGGGGTTCCAACGAAGCAGTTCCGGTTTATTGTTGCAAACTCCCAGCTTATATAGACAAGCAGGAGGGTTTTAGGAGGGACTTTCCATAGTTGTACCAATCACGTTAAAGGTCAAATTGTCATGTCCCTTCATTATAACAGGAGCCTATGGAGATCACACAGTCTCCGTGCACAGAAATCAAGAGAGCCAATCAAAAACCTTGACAGACAACATAGACCATGCCCCCATCTCTTCCGCCAGGCGCCATCTTAGGTTTTCGCTGGCAAAGCTAGCCACTTTGTTTTTAAGGTTTCCCATTTAGGGCCCCACATGACGCTCTCCTCAGTCTGCGGGCTCTTCCTGGGGAACCTCATTGGCATAATCACCTAAAATAGCTCCTCTGTGGTAGGGATTCCCAAAGCCCAGACTCGTGAGTGAGACATGATCCTGACTTTCTTTAGGAAAAAGAACAGCAAACAGCAATTACTAGGACAGAGTGCAGAAAATGCTGTCCTGAAAGGTGCTAGGATAACATTTGCACCTGGAGCAGGCTCAGCCTGAAGAATTTGCTTCAGTGGATTTGAAACAATAAGAATAACCCTAAGGGATGAGGAGGGAGGTGGGAGGGGGTTCAGGATGGGGGACACATGTACACCCATGGCTGATTCATGGCAAAAAAAACCACCACAGTATTGTAAAGTCATTAGCCTCCAGTTGAAATAAATTAATTTACAAAAAAAAAAGGAATTTGTATCAAAAGATGAAAAAAGGGAGAAAATTCCAGGAAAAAAAAAAATCCCTCGAAAAACACAGACCTGAGGCAGCATGGAATCAGAAAAGTAACGAAGCTGAAAGAACATGAACAATCTGCCGAGACACGACTGGAAAGGCAGGAGGAGAAAGGCCACAAAAGAGCCTGCATGCCAGTCCATGATGTCTGAACATCATTCGAAGAGCAGGATCGAGGCAGCATCACCTTTTCACTTTATAAATAATATTTTGTAAAGGCTGCGGTTTGGGGGAGACATGAAGGACGCAGACCAGTTAGGAGGTTGTTGCCACAATCCAAGCAAGACAGTCTAAGCTATCAAGAGTTTGGCAACAATGATCTTTGGTTTTCCCATCTGCAGTAACTTCCACAAGGCAACTTCTGAGCTAGTTCCAAAACTTTTTGTCTATCAAATTATGGATAATGAACTACTTTCTTAATTCTCAAATGTTTACTTGATTTCTGGGCATTCTGGGCAATTTCTTCAAGGTTCTCCAGCAACTCTGGAAGTTCTAAAATTATTTTGTGACTGTCCAAATCACATTTTTCTCTAGAAGCCCCTTCTACTTTTTGTTGTTGCTGTTTTAAATCATTAGATGATGTTTATTGAACAGATACAAGACAAAAAGCAAGACACAAGGCCCTGGGAAGTTACAGTTCAGTGGGAGANACCTGAGGTCCATGGTTCCTTAAAGAAAAAAAAAAGCAAGCAACCTTTTATTTACACATTTATGTGTGCCTTTTCCTGGATAGAGAATCCACAGCTTTTATCAGGGTCACAAAAATGTTTCAAATTATTCCCAAATCAAAGAACTGGACTCTCAGAGCACTCTCAGACTTTGGCTTTAGATCTTGTTGTTTCTCCCCCAGAGCGGCACTGGTCATTACCCAGCTGATTCTGTTTTAAAGTGGACCTTGGGAGATGCGACACAGACCAACCTATTCTCCAGAAAGCCCTTTGGACATGGTTTCAGGACACATATGGTTTAGATCTGGAGAAGACAGAAATTAGCTTTGAAATTTAGAATGTAGTTTTCTAGGCTTAGACACATATTGTTTAATAACCCAATGAGGTTACCTCTGTTGCAACTACATTTTAAATTTGTTCAGTGAATTATAATATACATGGCTTTTGAACCTATGTTTTCACATAAAATGCATGTAACACAAACGGTCTGACTCCCTAATGGTCAGCTACTGCCTTCCAATGCCTTGGCCTGTCTCTCAGGTCCACAGGTGGATTGCCTGCTACCGGAAAGTAATGCAAATTCAAAGAATCAGGTCTTTTTTTATTTTGAAATATAGTTGATTTACAATATCGTGCCAACCCTTGCTGTACAGCAAAGTGACTCAGTTTTAAACATACATGCATTCTTTTTTAAAAAAATATTCTTTTCCATTCATTATGGTTTATCCCAGAAGATTAGATATAGTTCCCTGTGGTATACAGTAGTACCTTGTTGATCCATTCTAAGTATAATATTTTGCATCTACAAACCCCAAATTGCCATATTTTAGATTCCATATGAAAATGATATCATATGGTATTTGTCTTTCTCTTTCTGACTTACTGTATTTACTATGATAATCTCTGATTGCATACATGTTGATGTAAATGGCATTATTTTCACCTTTTTATGGCTGAGTATTATTCCACTGTGGCTTTCCAGGTGATATAGTGGTAAAGAATCCTCCTGCCAAAGCAGGAGACACAAGAGACGTAGGTTCGATCCCTGGGTTGGGAAGATCCCCTGGAGTGGGAAATGGCAATCCACTCTAGAGCTCTGGCCTGGAAAGGACAGTTCAGCTCTTGACTAGAAAGGTCTGGGTTTTGCTGTTGGTATTGCCACAATCCCCAGCATCCTTAGGGATGTGGAAGATAAATGTCTCAGCCTGGAAACAGAGCCTGAAGAGGCATAATTGATTTGAAAAGTGGATCCCTAGGCAGTGAAGAGTTAATGGGAGGGGACTGTGACTCGACAGGTTTGGGAAGCCACAGGGTGTCCCTGCGCTGACCGCCACCTCACCATATGCCACAAAGACACACCGCTGGAGGCTCAGCAGGTGCAGCCCCTCAGCCCCCTGGGATGCCTCCAGACAGCCTGCACAGAAGAGCTGCTCAACGCCATCTCTTCAAGAGGAAGGCAAGCCAGTTTCTCTGCTCAGCCCCTTCCCATCTTCCACCTCTCAGCTTCACCATGCTCAGAGTTCCTTCCCCAGGTTCCAAGTCAGGTCACCCAGCTCGCTTGATGGCTGGTGGGGAAGCCCAGCCCAGCACATCAGTGACCAGCTGCATCCACGCCTGAACTTGGCCGGGGGCCCCAGGGAGACAGCTGGCCAGCCTCAGGGCCCACAGGGGACCATGCAGCCTCAGTGGCAAGCAGGTGAGGTTTAGAGAATCTGATTGGGTGTGTACAATTATACTGTGCAGCAGGAGCTTGGATTAAAATTATATCCAAAGCCCCAAAAATGTATCCTCCTTTTCGTCAACTTTTGCCAAATATCTCTTTGTGCTGAGAGCGGGGACTATGACCCTAATTACAGAAGTATATTGGACATCCCTGGTGGCTCAGAGGTTAAAGTGTCTGCCTCTAATATGGGAGACCTGGGTTTGATCCCTGGGTTGGGAAGATCCCCTGGAGAAGGAAATGGCAAACCACTCCAGTATTCTTGCCTGGAGAATCCCATGGACGGAGGAGCCTAGTGGGCTACAGTCCATGGGGTCGCAAAGAGTCGGACATAACTGAGCGACTTCACTTATCGGACATCCTACAGTCTCAAGGCAGGTCACTGGGTGTGACTTTTCATGTACATTCTAATCCCTCACCAAGACCTTGTGATTTACTGTGAAGGACACCCAGTGAGCTCCTAAACCCCAGATCCAATGAGTCCCTTTCCATGTTTAATTTCTTCGATCTCTTTATGATATTCTTCCCAACTGAAAACTTTCTCAGTGTGGAGTTTTTTCCTCCCTTGGATTCCAAGCCTGCTTCTTGTCAGATTCTCCTCTCCCTTTTAGTCTCCTTGGGCAGGTGCTTTTCCTCTGTTGACCCTGTGACAGCTAGTCTTCCTTGGGTCTCCATCCTCAGCCTGACGCTTCGGGGGGCGCTCAGCAGAAACAGTAGAGGCAGTGGAACTTCCCTCAGCAAAGCCCAGGGGAGGAGAGGTGAGCCTGCTGTCCGCCAAACCAGCCCCTCGGGGAGCAGAGACAATCACACGCGACAGGGGTTCCAACGAAGCAGTTCCGGTTTATTGTTGCAAACTCCCAGCTTATATAGACAAGCAGGAGGGTTTTAGGAGGGACTTTCCATAGTTGTACCAATCACGTTAAAGGTCAAATTGTCATGTCCCTTCATTATAACAGGAGCCTATGGAGATCACACAGTCTCCGTGCACAGAAATCAAGAGAGCCAATCAAAAACCTTGACAGACAACATAGACCATGCCCCCATCTCTTCCGCCAGGCGCCATCTTAGGTTTTCGCTGGCAAAGCTAGCCACTTTGTTTTTAAGGTTTCCCATTTAGGGCCCCACATGACGCTCTCCTCAGTCTGCGGGCTCTTCCTGGGGAACCTCATTGGCATAATCACCTAAAATAGCTCCTCTGTGGTAGGGATTCCCAAAGCCCAGACTCGTGAGTGAGACATGATCCTGACTTTCTTTAGGAAAAAGAACAGCAAACAGCAATTACTAGGACAGAGTGCAGAAAATGCTGTCCTGAAAGGTGCTAGGATAACATTTGCACCTGGAGCAGGCTCAGCCTGAAGAATTTGCTTCAGTGGATTTGAAACAATAAGAATAACCCTAAGGGATGAGGAGGGAGGTGGGAGGGGGTTCAGGATGGGGGACACATGTACACCCATGGCTGATTCATGGCAAAAAAAACCACCACAGTATTGTAAAGTCATTAGCCTCCAGTTGAAATAAATTAATTTACAAAAAAAAAAGGAATTTGTATCAAAAGATGAAAAAAGGGAGAAAATTCCAGGAAAAAAAAAAATCCCTCGAAAAACACAGACCTGAGGCAGCATGGAATCAGAAAAGTAACGAAGCTGAAAGAACATGAACAATCTGCCGAGACACGACTGGAAAGGCAGGAGGAGAAAGGCCACAAAAGAGCCTGCATGCCAGTCCATGATGTCTGAACATCATTCGAAGAGCAGGATCGAGGCAGCATCACCTTTTCACTTTATAAATAATATTTTGTAAAGGCTGCGGTTTGGGGGAGACATGAAGGACGCAGACCAGTTAGGAGGTTGTTGCCACAATCCAAGCAAGACAGTCTAAGCTATCAAGAGTTTGGCAACAATGATCTTTGGTTTTCCCATCTGCAGTAACTTCCACAAGGCAACTTCTGAGCTAGTTCCAAAACTTTTTGTCTATCAAATTATGGATAATGAACTACTTTCTTAATTCTCAAATGTTTACTTGATTTCTGGGCATTCTGGGCAATTTCTTCAAGGTTCTCCAGCAACTCTGGAAGTTCTAAAATTATTTTGTGACTGTCCAAATCACATTTTTCTCTAGAAGCCCCTTCTACTTTTTGTTGTTGCTGTTTTAAATCATTAGATGATGTTTATTGAACAGATACAAGACAAAAAGCAAGACACAAGGCCCTGGGAAGTTACAGTTCAGTGGGAGAAAGAAAGAGCATCAATTGTGAAACAGGACAGATGAGAGAAGGGGCTCCAGCAGTATGACTTGCCTGGAGAGGAGGAAGTCCATAACTATGAAAGGCTCGGGTTAGGTGGGGCCTTGAAATGCCCAGGATCTCAGTTAGGCAGGGATGAAGGGATAGGTGTCTCTGACAAAGTCCCAAGAGCATGACATCACTGTTAATTGTCTAGGCTTGGTCAAAGTAGAAGGCTGCAGGGAGACCTAGTCAAGGAAAGAATAATGGTGGATGGATCAGGAAGACAGGAAGATCCAGGTTGAGGCTACAGCAGCTGACTTGTTTGAGTGGACATCTTCCAAAGCAACTCTGGTCCACATGGCGGTGTCCCACAAAGCCATTTGCAGTGTGTTGGCTCAGCAAGTTATTCCTACAGCTGTTTGCATTGAACAAGTCAAATCTGTCCTCACTTTGCCTTCTTCTCCTTAACCCAGAGAAGACAAGAGCTTCCTCACAAGTAGCAGCTGTCTGAGCAGGTACCTTGGAGTAACCCTCCAGACATTCCCAGTCCCCTCCTGGCACCTGAATGTGAGCTGGCCCGAGTGAGCCTGCAGGGTTGTCTAGCTGCATATTTCTTTTGGCTGAGAGGAACTTCCACTACTTTAGGCGTTAGAGGGCTGGACTGCTATTTTATGAAGCACGTGCATTGTGTGCTAAGTCATTTCGGTTACGGCCGACTCTCTGTGACTCCTTGGACTATGGCCCGCCAGGCTCCTCGCTCTGTGGGGTTCTCCAGGCAAGGACACTGGAGTGGGTGGCCATTTCCTCCTCCAGGGGATCTTCCCAACTCACGAATCGAAGCTATGTCTCTTACGTCTACCTGCATTGGCAGGCAAGTTCTTGACCATTCGTGCCAGCTGGGAAGCCCTTTATAAAGCCCATATGAAGTCAAAGTTTTCTAATGAAACTTCAGTGTTTAAGCCCAATATTTAAAGCCAAGGGGCCAAAGCCAAAACATACTAGTCAAGAGACAAGTTAATTTATTGAACTAACATCCTAAATTGAATTGACTGAGGAGATCCAGAAATAAGATCAAGAAGATTTATCCCCTTTAAGGGAAATTTGAGGAACCATGCCTCAAAGGTAGGGCAAAAGAGAGAGGTAGACAGGAAAGAAACCAGAGACCAAGAACAAAGTCTCTGACTTCAATGAGAGCTAAAGCAATATGCTCCTAGCTGTTCCATACACCC